>JAQIXX010000231.1:0-75993 GCA_034700605.1 Willowsia nigromaculata | reverse complement strand
GTCGGCATGCAAAAGAAGATAGGCCGTACTTACCAGCATGCCGCCAGCCTCATCAAGAATCCAGACTCCCCGGATCTGATGGACAGTGAGGAAGAAGATGGCTGAAGATGATGTGTGAATTTCTGAGGAACTAACTCCCGCCTCGCCTCTTAGAAGGCAAAAAATCTGCTTAGGCAGGTGGACACTAAGTCCACGGGGCAGTGCAGGGCCAAATGTGCGCTCAAGCTGGCGGTCACCCCAACCGTTACCATCTCGAAAGAGAGGCAGAATGGGGAATAATTATAATAATGATTAACTTGATATTTTTATGATATTTCAATTGTTACTGTTGTGATTGTCTCTAAATTAAAAATCTTTTTCAATAAAAAACATTTGCTAAATTTTTTACCTAAAGAAAATATGTTTTGTGGGGAGTTTATTACATATCTACTTGTGGGGAGGTAGAGGATGCTGATGACAGGATCGATCGGGGAAAAGAAAACAATGTGCCCGCGTCCTCATCCATTTTGTTCGTATCCATTTCCTCTTTATCCTCTTCTTCCGGCTTGTTGTCAACTTCCATCAAATGCTTTTCAGATTTTATTCTAATCGATCCTGATGCTGTCGACTCATTGTCACTGGATGAGTTTCCATTCCTTTCATCGCCACTTATCACCCCGCTGTGTCCATTATTGTCACCGGCAGAGGAGGAGGAGGACGACGGTGACAACTTTCTCCCTTTTCCACTCGGCAATGGACTACCTCTGTCGCTTTTACCATTCTCCACACTACTGCCATTGCTGCTGTTGCTGAGAAGTGTGATACTTCCGTTTGGGATTTCACTGGGTTCTGTTTTTACAACCACAACGGAAGCATTGGCTTTGATTCCATTGCAGGGGGGACTTGGAGGAGAGCCAAGCCTGATAACTCCATTTGAATTATTGAGTGGGGAGGACTCTTGGTCAGAGAGGTCTGATGAGTTATTATTGTTGTTGTTATTATTATTATTGTTGAGATTTGAACCTGATTTTATTTCTTTTCTCGAGTCCGCCAATTTCATAAAGAGGAACTGTGAGGTGAATCCTGTCGTGGGCTTTGACACGGAAATTGGTGGCACCAGTTCCTCAGGTGTTATGCAGCTATGAATGGGATAAAAAATATGAACAATCAAAAATTATAATCTCAGCAATCCCTTTGATGAAAATAGCGATTTCATAAAAAAAAGCAACAGAGAAAGCCCAAGTCACGATTTCAACATTTTAATAATAATAAAAAGGGAAAGACATTGAAGCAGACATATTGGTCATAATATAATTTATTTTTAGATACAGATACAAGACAAGACAGACAATTTAGAGACATGCTTTAGATGCTGCCATTCACAGGAAAATTCAAGAAAAAAAGCATACACACACAATCAAAGGAAGAACAATGGGATGCATTGCCATCTGCATGCATCTATACACAAGGTAAATTTTTGCGACTCGCAGATTTCGTGCGAAAGTGAGCGTTCAGCAGTCTTATTGAATTGTTGTGCTCAAGTATTGTTGATACAGTGTGCTCAAGCGATGAAATGAAAGGCATTGAAAAGTGCAACCGAGGAGTCATGGCTAAGTCATTTGTGCCACGCAAAAATTATGCTAGTATGTAGGATGTACAAGAACAACACAAGTGACGTCTATATGTGATCTCCATATAACTACATAAATAAATAATAGGTAAATTATAATAGGCACACACGCGTAAAAAAATTGTATGCCATATTTACATGGCAGTTTATTCACACACAACCACCACTATTGATGATGATGCCTACATATTATACTTTCTTGTTGCCTGTTGTATTTTCCCATTATTATTATTATTACGAGGTCCTGCTTGCTGCATAGGAAAAAAAGAATAGTTGGTTTTGCATTCCTCATACTCATGGGGATACTTCTCTCATCATAAAATCACACTATTTGGCATTCAATGACAAATCTGCAAGAGCAACTAGGAACGGTGTGTGATAATAACAGCCACCGTTTGAGTATACACAATTCATAGAAATTCTTGACGAGTTACATATTTTCTAAAGTTCATCGTATGCCACACTTTGTGAATGCGCATGTCCTTCAAAATTATAGGCAACTAATTTGTTAGGAAGAGTTAAAAATGAATTCAGATTGGGCCCATCTTCCTAGAAATCTTCACTTCATTTTTAGAAATAAGATCACTTTACTTTTATGTTGGGTTGTGTACGACTGCAACTTAGTACTACTTAAATTCCTCGTAACCAACCAGTGTTCATAAATGTTTATAAGAGGACAAAAACTATTGTCGACATCATGAAAAGTTTCAGACTACTATGTGTTACTATAAATCATCAAAATTAATGACACGCGGTTACATTACGTTCACGGGGTAGATTAAAAACGCATGAAAAGTTTCACGAAGCAATGTTGTTGAGATACAGTAATGACGATGATGATCATTGATCATGCAAGAGAAAACTTTAAAAAGTGAAGGGAAATGAAAACTGTCACATCACAATACAATGTTATTATTATAATTTTTTTAAATGGACTACGGAAAATACTTTCACAGATTTTTGTCAGTTTGCAAAATCGAAAGTTATGGCTCTGAGCAAGAGCATCTATTCATTTCACTCTTCAAACAATAAAGAAATATTTCGTGATGTTATTATTATGCTATGCTACATAAAAATAATGCTCTCTGTTCTTTGCAGGGATATGACATATGTTTATTCTTCCCCTAAGGTTCTTTGCAATTTTTTGTAAAAAAAAAAAAAAAATATTAGTACAATGTATCGGTCCATCCTTAGAAAATTCAATTTTAAAATTATGTAAGCAAAACAATTGTAGGTAGCATTTTTAACGCCTTCAAAAACTACATGTGTTCCTACCTATGCATCAGCATTATGTATGTTCATATAAAATATTATATTTCTTATGAAGTTAACCAACACCCTACTGTTCAATAATCATTATTCATATTATTTAATGTCCACTTCTTGTATTCTTAACGAAACAAAACGAACTTTTTTTCCCCTTTGTTTCCACCTCCTATTGAGAATTGAAAATAACATAGTGAATATTGTTGGTCATAATTCTGACAGTGAGGCAAAATATATAACAAAACGGATCGCGGATGGAGACTGAGTCTACAGAGAAATGTGAAACTTTCGAATTTGTTATTAGACATTGGTATTTCTACATGAAATGAAAAGTTCTCCGTCAGAGTTCTGATCTCAAAATTGCCGTTTACTGCTGAAGAGGTTATTTTTTTTAGTTCGGCCCACCTTGACACTTGTAAACTGAAACAACATTACCGTGTCGAGTGGTAATAGTTGGTAATGTAATAAAAACAAAGAACAATAAAAAGGGAACAACGGTGAATGAACGACTGAAGGATACAACGCTGCAAAAAACAGACAGTACACACACATGATATAATATATTATGTGGTATACACTTTTATGGTTATGCGAAATACCTAGACAAACTATTTATATTGCCTACATCCCAGCAAACGTCCCTTTCTATACGTACCAACATGATGCATATATTTTGCTCATGATTGACACAAACGCTTATAAGATGAATGGCATTGTATACACGTATTCATTTATCGCATTGCCATGAATTTATCTGTGTCATGATGATGCTGTCGTATAATAAAAGAAGTCTCTCGTTCAGCGCTTGAAGCACCAATAGAGCCTAAACTACCTACAAGCGTAATGTTCCTGTACCTTTAGCAAATTTACTAAATATGCTAATACCATACATCCATGTTAAGTCTACTGGATGTACCTAGTCAGTTATATACTTACGCAGAAAGCTATTTCAGGGTTCAAGACAAAGGCTTTTTTGTCACTGATGATGAGTTCAATACAAACAGGTAGCAACATGTGTGCAAAATTGGACACTGTGAGAGTCGAGTTTTCGTCCCTTTTCATTTGCTCATTCCCCAAGTTTTACTGGACTTTTATGTCGAGAAGTAAACCATTTTACAAAAAACAGTTTCTATATACCCTGTATGCGGTCGAATTTATATTACCATTGTCAAGGGGGCTTTCTGAATTGCTAAAACCTGCCTAGGGTCGACCGTCTGACTGACGTCTGGAGTCTGGACTTACCAAAAATGTTTTTCAACTTGATGTTTTCTCAAATTTTGACCTTGGCTAAAAGCTGGATTTCAAAATGGCATACACACATATACAGTCGTATTGGAAATTGGAAAGTATAAGATGCCTCTAACTAGCGTAGTAATTTTAACAAGATTGAGGTACGTAACGCTCATGCTGGTATTTTGCTGAATTATTCATAGCACAGGTACCATGTATTCTAATTGCTTTCATCCTGCAAAAACATTACACTAAAAGCAAAAGACAGCAAACAGAATATCACAAAAATAGAAGCAATCAGCATGCCACTTAACTTACAAAGAAAAGTCAAACGGTGATGACGGTGGAGACGGGGATGATGAAACGAAATACATTCTGCTCTGATGCTGCAACACATGCACTTCTTTCACAGAAACCATTTTCGTGGTATTCAAGTTACAGGACAACACTGGCTTATAAAGGAAGGGACCTCTTATGTAGGCACACGTCTCTCACGCGAAGCAGTAAAAATATCTCCAATTTTACACATACTGGTTATGAGCAACATTTCTTGAATCAGTGGATTACGTCAATCCTAACCATACTATCTTGTCAACGAATTACACATATACAGGAAACGATTAGTTGCTTACTTCCTCCGAGTTTGTTCCTTTCTTTTTTTGTTTAAAAAGGGAAACAAACTGTTTTCTTTTTTTACACGCACAATGTGTACTTGTGCGTATAATCACTTGATATCTGGTTTAAAAAAACAGAGAGTTTCATTAAAAATAGCGGAGCAAGCTCACAAGATTTTATTTTTTATCCTTTCAACTGAAAGGCCACCACACGAATAATTACTAGGAAAAGCAGGAGAACAACCATCTCCGTAATTCCGTAGCAAAATGGAAAGAGTCAACTTCCTAGGAGTAGTGGAACAGTGCAAGCATATGTATTGCAGAGTTATATAGATCCAGAAATGAGCTACAACGCAAATGGTCTGTGGGAGAAGACTGCAACAAAGCCGGTCGCTAACTTTCTTCTGCGCCTTCGCCAAAAACTTCTATAAAATGAACCATGAGAAGTTTGTTTTTGTTTTTCTTTTCGTTGACTGGAACAGCAAAAGGAAACTGAGCAGGAGTGAGAGAGGATCCCGATGCGAACGAGTCCGTTGTGCTATGGGAAATAACCTGCTGTCAAACTAGTGCCCTCCGCTAGCATTGCAACGCTATATGGAACCCTGACATTTACATAATAATTCTGTGCAGAAAAATGACCTTCAAATTGTTGCATAACATAAAATCGATTACCCACTGAAAGCATTTTAGATACATCTAACCTCCACGCTCAAAACCAGCGTTATGCACATATCATAGTTCCATTCGCTTCTACTTTCTTTCTTCCGTTCACGGAAATGAAGTGCTGTTGCTGTAGTATATAGACTTTGTGTAAGACCAAAGACCTAGCTGGCAAGGCTAGCCTTTCCAGAGGAAGCTGGAACTCTGTTTCTCATATAATGATGATGATGATGAGCATTTTATATATACGTGGTTTTCATCGTAGGTGCAACACACCACATACACCGTTCCAAAGGGCAGAAAATGTTGTACCGATATACAATAGGCGTTTTCTTATATATGGATCGTCTCATGGATCAATACTGTTTACGGAAGACATTGCATTGCGAATATCATCGAGATTGTGTGTAGAGACAGTGCGATTACCCGACTACTTCTCCATATATAATCTCTTGCATTCGCGTACGGTCACATCCCATTTATATTAAACGCACAAGCAACTACAAATATAGCCAACTAGTTGACCTACTAACGACGAATATAAACAGATGGCTGGATCTAAATGTGTTTGTATGACGTACATTGAAACTAATTTTTCACGGGTATGCATCTTATGTATTCGGTTTAATCGTAGTAGATAACGGTGCATATTTTTACTAAGTTCACAATTCAAACGTTAATTTTTTGACAGCCATGAAAAGAATAACATGGCTTTTACTTGTTTAATCCTTTACTTTCATTACTACAATATCAGGTTTCAAAGCATGTCGTCATTAATTTGCTTGATAGATGCATAAAGAGAGAAAGAAGATGCAAGAAAAGTTAAACAACCTTTCATACTTCATCATAAAAATGCAGCTTGCTTGCCTTCATTTACTGATAAGACAGCACTATACAAGGATGAATTTCTTTCGCTGGAGGCACTATTATAGCGGCTGGTCCAGCACACGACACAACCATCTGCATATCATCATCCCTAATTTTGTAAGTGATACTGCCTCATGCATACATGCTAAATTAAATGATAACTGTGTAATGCAATATAAAATATTTACTTTGTATCCATCATGAATGTAAAGTCATTGTCCATTATGAAACCGTTTATATAACCGAGTGAATTTAACTAACCTAACTTTAAAATAAACAATTTTCAAATAAATTAACTTTAAGCTAACCTAACCTAGCTTTAACCTAACCCAACCTAACCTAACCTAACCCAGCCTAGCTTTAACCTAACCTAACCTAGCCTAGCTTTAACCTAACCTAACTTTAACCTAACCTAACCTAACTTTAACCTAACCTAACCTAACTTTAACCTAACCTAACTTTAACCTAACCTAACTTTAACCTAACCTAACCTAACTTTAACCTAGCCTAACTTTAACCTAGCTTTAACCTAACCTAACTTTAAGCTAACCTAACCTAACCCTAACCTAACCTTAACCTAACCTTAACCTAAGTTGGGGGAAAATAAGAAATGCTCTACTCGTCAAGATTGGTGCAAATATACATGTTTTAGCTCATTTTAGTTTTTGCTCACTAGGGGGCGCATGGGTTCGAGATAAGAAATGAAACTTACAACGATTGATATGTATGTAAGAGGACAATCCACCTTTATCGCTACTCCAACCGTGAATTTCAAGAAATTGTGGAATTCTAGTGAAAGGAGGTTTTGAAATATCATACAATAAAACTTACATCATGAAGCATCTATTTTTCTGGACGTTCATAACGGTCGGCCTGTACATTCTAATAAAACATCGTATGAGACTCCTGGAGAATATGACCGGGGGTAAAACGAAAGTAGGTAGTCATCGTAGACAAGTTAACTTTTGATTTCTTTTTCTGTGTGTGACCGGTTGAAATAAAAATTAAATAAAAAACCAGCAGTGGTTTATTACTATTTTGTCAAGAGTCTTTAACCCTCAAAATTCTGGAGCAGTTTGAGTGTTAAGCTGGCAATAATGACTGATAACCTGCGTGCTGGTCATGTTCAACAGTGCCATGTCCAATAATAATTCAACACAAAAACCTAATTTATTCATTCAAACGGCCTGTTTTTCTTTGAATTACAACAATGTAGATCAGTCATGAACAGGTTACACAACATACGGCAACAGTAATGGTTCCTGCTCTTGTAGGAAAACGAACAACAGCAGTGAAGCAGGGGCAAGTAGTAGCACCACCAGTAGTACACGGAGCACAAGTCATAACTATAACAGTAAAAATGAAATAAAATAAAGCCTCATGGGCACCGCTCTACAAACTTGTCCTTTTTCATCTATTGAATGTTTTCAGTCTAATAATGGGAAAACAGGATACCACTTCTATTTCTGATCATGATCTGAACTTACATTACTTTGAAGCACCTCAGGTAATTCGAATTTTGGAATATTTCTAAAATTATGGGAACAACAAAAAGTTGACCGAGTTTTTTCAGACTCATCATAATGCATTTTTTATTAAAAGTACCTGTCTGAACCTGGTTAGGCAAGGATTTATATGGTTATTGCCCTGCTCAAGTAGTAAATGACGAGCCAGTTGATCGATTAATACGATTTTTGTAACAGTTTTGGGATAAGCAGTAGGCATTACGCAATGACCTATTGTTTTATAACAAGTTCATATAACCAAACTTTCTGTTTCATTGAACTTCCAGCTTAACAGATATTTAGGGGACCATGCTGCATTTCACTTTAGCATAAATAGTAGTACTTTCAACCGCAACGAAATTAGAGGAGAGTCTGAAACAACGTGACACAAAATTTCCAGATAAATGTTTATCAAATTCCAGAGTCCATGATCTATTTTTATCCTAAAATTATGCAAGTATTTCCGAGATAATTTCTCTGTTGCTGCCGGGAAGGCAGGTTAACCAAAGTAAAGTAGAAAAACAGAATTCTGATCGGAAGAATAAAATGATTGTCATTTTACATATTTCAGTGATTAAAGTGAACTATTTTCTCAAATAATCGCAGGTTATACATAGCCAGAAACAAAGAAATATCCCCTGAAGGATTTCTTTAAAATTGAAACTGGATCAATTTACTTATGAAAATTGTACAAGGATAATGCATTTATTCCTCAAAATTTCAAGTCGACTGATGCTGACCAAAATACTTTTTTAAAAATGAAATCGGTATCATTAAACTTAATTTGAATATTATATAAAATGCATCATATCATGTTCACAAATGAAACTGGATTTCTTTAAATACTTTTCGTCTCTCTTAGCTTTCATATAATGTGGCAAATGAAACATTTTCCTTGCTAAACCTTGAGGCAGCCATCAGTCCGGCAGTAGCTAATCTCGAGGCAATTAAACACTGAATTTGAAAGTTCCTTTAATAAAACGATGCAGACAATCAGAGAGATAAAAGTTTATGCCCTATGGTAAAAATATGCCTTAAAATAGGTTGGTGATCCTATAATTAGTCAACACGATGAACAAAGTAATAACCTGATACAGAATGGTCAGTGATAAAGTTATTGCCTTTAAAATGGGCTAACTGGAACTGACCAAAGAATCAACCAATGATTACTTATGCAAATGCTCTCCTTTTCTCTGCTTGAAAGTTTAGATTTGTGGAGCTAAAGAGAGATGGGTATATATAACCTCAACCGATGCTCTATAACGTCTTCCGTATTAAAATTACTATCAGATTCAACCTCTATAGTACTACTACTAGTGTTTGTTTGTGCCTTCAAGAGAAATGCCGCAAGATTTCTGACAATCTTTTATTTTTCTTTGTATATTTTTAATGAGAGTAAATCCTGTTGCTGTTTTTTTCTTCTCAAAACAGTTATGCACAGAGTTATTATTGCTACTTCTCAACTTTACATAATCGCTTGTGCTACCAACATCTAAATGATCACAATCTACGTAACGGTCATTTTAAAGTTTTAAAAATAAACTGACTTCTGAATATATATTTGTGTGAACAGTAGCTCAAGGGTTGTTTCCAGTTTGCTCTATCACCCTTTTCCACAAAAAATGGCTCATATAAATTTGTAGCGGCTTAATTTCATCTTTGTTGTGGTATTTTACAAGTTGTGTTACTTGATGCACCTCATTATACATTTAATTAGACGTGAGGGAGACGATGCCAAGTCGTAGTTTAGCATGAAACAAAAGCATCGAGTTTATAAATATTCATAGATAAATATCTTACTGTGATTCAAATTTTATGTTTGCTCTTTTATCACGAAAAGTGACCAGATATTGCTGTATTATTATTAATAATAATCATCCACTTCTCAAACAGGTTTTTTCTTTGTTGTTTTAGGAGCCAGCAACCGTCACATTATATTATGGATACAGTGAAAGGTTTATTATGCACGAGAAAAAAAAAACACTTTCAATTAACATGAAGAGAGAAAAAAAACTAGAGATGCACTTCCGAGTTGACCTGCATGTGCATCATGATTGGTGGCAGTGTGTCTTCTTCATGTTATACAAGCAGTTATTATATACGCATGTGGCTAGCTGATAGGCTGAATACGTATCAAAGATGTGTTTACCTAGTAAAAGATACAAAACTCAACACTAGTAATTATAATTAGTATACTTTCAAAGATGTTATCAAATATGTCTTACATAACGAGAATGACATTTTTCATACTCATTTGCTCACTTTTTTAAAGCATAATAATATGCATTTTGGATTGTTACTTGTTTCTCTTACATTCGTACCCTTTCATACTAGATGGAATAAAAATGTAATTTTGTTTCTTTTATGTTCATCGATTAAAACATTTTATTATTATTACCTAAATTGTTTGTTTTTAGTTTTATCATGTCAACACCCTAGGTTCAAGTGATGCAAAACGATTCAAAATCATCCCAGTCATTGATAAACTTTAAGCAGGACAAACCCTTCCTTCTTTGTCGTCACGTTGCTCAACAATATGACAAATACGGTTCACGCTTGCTCATCTACTGTTTGTGCAGGGAAAACTGTTTTTGACATGGTGGAACGTGAAACTGCATATTTATGTCTTCCCGATATGCTTAACTGAGTACGCAAAGTATGACTAGCAGATAACATTTGTCGCAGTATAAATGTTACATTCTTACATAATAACCTCAAGCAAAAGTTCTCAGAAACAAGTCAGCATAGGAGAAGGAATGGTCAGAAATGCAAACATTATGCAAGTCTTTGGCACAGTAGCAGTGAACAGAAACGACAAAAGAAAGGGAAAACGTGAATTTGGGATTTTTTGCCTATCTGCCTATTTACCTACCTGCCGTTTCAGCATTTTTTGTTTGTTTTTGGATACATGACTAGCAACCTACCACGCACCATTTTTCTAGACTACGATGATACAACACACCTCGTACTTCTTAAAGTAGGACGGTTCGAAGCCAATTTGGTTGAGACTGACTGATTTACAGGGTACAGGGTAGAGTGTCTCTAACAAATGGGATATGCCAATCCGCTTTTATTTAAATATATGTCACGTGGAGATACTTGCGACTGCCTTGACTTGCCTTTTATGCGTCAATAAGTATGATTGAAAGTTGTAGCAAAGGTATTAGAAAAAGAAGTTTCAAACTTGAAGCATAGAATGACATGCATTTGTAAAGAGTATGGAATTGAAAACATTTAGGAACATGCATTGTCGCATTAAAATACATAAAAAAGGAAGCGTCAACATGCTTGGTAGTCCAAAAATTTATACGGACGACAACAACTTGATGTAAAACAAATAAAAACAACAATAAATTAAATTATACATATTAAATATTATTTTAATTATAAAAATAGCGCATATTTTAGTGCATTAACTAAAATAAATTACTTAAAGTTAAATTATGGGACTTTATGCATATTACGTCGCTATATATATTTTTTTGGTTTTGGTACTAGCTACCGTGAAATCCGCAAAGGAAAATTTTGTTTTCTGTCGAGCTCACGATATCCATTTTGTACACTCGCACTGCATATTTGTATTTTATTTTAGTGGAGCTACTTTGTGTGTCATTTTTATGTTTTTTAAAAGTTTGTTTACTAGTAGAGAGGGCTTTGGCCTGTAGGAGTGAAGTGAATGTGTATGGCTAACGTGTATACTGCGCGCGCGCACATACTTGCAGAAGACATTTTATCCCAACACACTTTCACTTCCTGCTTTTGCACAAAATGAGAATTTGCCCACTGAGCACGAAAGCAAAAAAAAAAAACATTACATGCTATGGAGTGATGGAGCCCGCCCCAATAGCAGAGCGTATGTTTTTATTTGGCAGACTATATTCTCCCTTCATATCGCTCATTTACATTTTTAACATTGTTATCTCAAGCTCTACTCATTTTCTGCCTCCTCGTCTACTAGCATTTTGTTTAAATTCCATTTGCAAGATTTTACGGTTGGATTAAGCTGCAGGGGTGTGTTTAAAAATGCAGTTTATAATACGAACATGCAATTTTATATGATAACTATCAAAAATACATTACTAAATGCACAAAAAAAACACTGCAATATTGTTACAATTTTGTTTACCTTGTAGTAGTAGCAATAAGCAAAATTTATATTATCAATGCACGGTTTGCAAACACAACTCTTACCGGTCTTTATCTTTGGGCGACCCCTCGCTTTGGATTTGGGCTTCTGGTGACAGGGACGACGCCGAGTCCGAGGTTCCGATGGATTCTCCATCTGAGGAACATCTAGAGTCGACCTTGCGTCGTTTTAACTTGAGGTCCTGGAACAGGCTCATTCCATTGTGCAGTACTCCTGTAACATAAAAAAAACATTTACATTCATGAGAATAATGTATTGGTTAGCATGTTGTTTCTGATTTTTATCATTCATGATGCTTTATGATGATAAACATACTCATATTATGTATTGGTTCGGCACAAGTTACAAAGAAGCAGGAAAAATAGAGGTAATGTATGGCCTACTAAAACATTATCCAGCAAAAATGTTAATGACCATCATAAAAATTGCAAACAACGACCTGATAATGATAGCCGTCAACTTTTCTGCTACAAAGTCTCTTTGAGTCGAGTGAATTTCAGTCATTGCAGGGAACAAACCGAACTAATCGTAATCTCATTGGTGTCAAATTAAGTATGCAATAAATTTCAGTATCACGTCAAGCTTTGAGTTGAATGTGCCATATCTACCTTACTAAACTACATTTTGAACTTCAGTTATACGATGAGAGCATAGCAATACAGCATACCACACCAAAAATATTTATACATGTGAAAATGGACATAATGCATAGTTATTATGATATGCAAAGTAACACAATGAACTCTGCATTCCATTCATCTCCAAAAACTAGAGTTATCACGATCGCAAAATGTCATTTGTCGATTATTATTATTATTATTATGAGCATATAGAAGTAAAGTGTGTGCGGTATAAAAAGTGCTTGAAATGAAAGAGCCATGTGCTTGTGTGTGCATTATATTTACACTTTCAACAGCCACGCCATTTCCTGTAACCATGCTTGAATATCGTACATATAAAAATAGGTGATTTAGCTTCATTATAAGCATGTATTGCTCGACATAAACACACAATTTCTTTATTTGGTTAATACAACAAAACGCGAAAGCTTGGTTGGCCAAAGAGTAATAATAAAAAGAGCAATGGCACCATCAACATCATCGACACGGCAGTATCAGAGCAGCAGTGCCAGTAACTAGCACAAGCTGCTCCGGGCATTGTACCATTTTTTTGTGTACATGGACTCTTGATGGATAACAGACCAGTGCTCGATTCCAATGAAGTAAAGTATGACAAGTTGTGGTGGAGGTGGTGTTGTTGATATCGCAAAGTTTATAACATGTGCACACTTGTAAAAGTGAATATAACTTGTGTAGACTGTATATATGGCTCTATGTATGGAGCTTAGAGAATAATACGGAATATAACCATTTATAATGACGGTATCAAAAGTGGTTTAGATATAGTACTGGATTGACATATAAATATACAAGCTTTATATAGCTTTATACTCGCCTTCAGTTCAGTCAAAAACCCTACCACCACCGCTATAAAAGCAGCATGTTATGCATGCATGCACAGTCCTTTACACCGCTGGCCTACTTTTTCTTTCTCCTGGAACCGTTACGTGTCTACATGAAAGCTTCTCTCATGAAAATGAATGCATGCAAGTAGGTGTGGAAGAAGAATGTAGACATAATTTGATGAATTGAACGTAAGGCTTTTCTGCCTCCTTTTGTTGATGATCGTTTTGAACCCTTTTCACTTGTACTTGTAATATCAATTCGATAATTATCGTCTGAACTCAATATCACGAATTACTGTTTAGTATTAATTCAAATTTCCGGAAAATAACTTACGGTGACTAACACGGAGTGAATTAAGAAGGAATTATTAATGACAATAATTAAAAATTAGTAGATATGATAGATTATGATAGATATGGAAGTAGATGTTTTGTAGAGTATAATATTTTGTGATGGTCAAGTACATTGTACATCTCCCAGACTAAAGTCTTTCTATTTCTACGTTATCATTGAACTTTACTATCGCTTTTATCCTTGTCTTCCGGTCACTATCTAATTGAAAATTTTGCCTTTTTCAGAGCTTTACATGTTTTCATGCATTGTGTGTGTGTCATAAACGCATCAACGCAATATACAAATATACAATACAATCTTCCTCCCATATTCCCAATTAAAAATGATTGATTGCATTAATTCAATAAATATTTGCATACAGAAATTTAAGGCTTAGTTTTTTTTTGCAAATAAATGTTGAGCAAATGTCAAAGACAAGAGCAAGGTCGGAATCTTAAGTATAAGCAAGTTTAAAGTTTTTGCCCTCCAAAGTTAATCATTGCAATATGCTTAATTGCTACATAACATATTGAATATTATATGAGGACCAATGTCAATTACAGCTTTTATCGTTTAAAAAAAACAAGATATACATGTTTCTAGAGTACTTGCTGGAGTACCTTTCATCAAATTTTATATATTTTTTCAAACTTTGTCCACTTGTAGTTATTAGTATAAAAAGATGCTGCACAAAAGTGTACAGTATACTCACCTCCACTTCCATTTTCAATTGCACTCGCTTCAAGAAGAATTGGCAGCTTTTTATTGCATGGAAGTGAAAGGGCCAATGTTGCCCCTTTCTCCATTGTTAAAACTATTGATTAAAAATAAACTGTCCTTGGTAGAAATATATATCCCGCAAAACAGGAAGTTCTCTTCAAAATGGTTTTTAACGTTTTCACAGCGTAGGAAATACTGCTAGGTTCAACTCTTTAAAAATTGTATAACAATATATGTAGTTGTACTGGTATCATTTAAACAATGTCCCTGTTTTTAGACGAAACGAACAAGTCTTTGACGCTGATGCCGATAATATCAACGGAGTAACTATACAGCTGGAGAGTTTGTTGCGTATTTTAAGGCTTCTTCCTTGACATTTGTACATAATAGATGGATAATGTGTCATACTACTTTAAAAACTGATAATCCAACTGCATTTAAAATTATAGCGATGAGAAAAAAATAACGAAACAATCTGTATCATGAAAGATCACAAGGTGGAAGCCAAAAACATTTAGATTATCTAATTTGTATGATGACAGTAGTGAGAATCTTGAAATAAATCTTTATTGTTGACCGTCTCAACAATTTTCACAAAACACGGTAAAGTTATTATGGTTGATCACATCAAAACCGTTCCCTTTGATGATGATTATTTGATGAGCAATTTTTATTTGGTAACGTAACGGTTGGTACTTCCACAACAAAAGAAACATCCACGAGATAAACTGGATGAAAACCCTTTCTTCTCATTGATTCAATGATGAACGAAACATAAAAATCTCTTTTTTTCCAGCTCTTTTCATCAGTAAACAAACGGGCAATAGTTGACCCAGAAAAATGCAACGGTTCTCTCCTCTCAATTGTGGGCAAACAAAGGTATAGATAGCAATATTCACTCCTCGAGAAAATAATGTTTATTATCAGTCATAGTCATATACTGCACGCATACATCATCCACAAAGGTACGTATATATAGACACGAACATTTGTAAAAGGAACTGAAACGAGATGAGATTACAAAGTGATTATGACAATCTCTTTTCTTCTGTGATGAGTAAAATGTACACACATCAGTTTATCCACAAACACGAATGCAAACAAACTCCAGAGATTTATTTAAAATGTTGACAAAGCTTTTTGACTCGTACATGCAAACGTATGTTGATGATGATGGCGGTGATTCAGGTAGTCTTTCAGCTTTGTCATCACCATCTCCAAACAAATGTTTTTTAAAACAAATTTCAAACGACAAAGCCACTTGTTTGCACTCTCCCAAAAAAAACTTTGTGTACGGTAGGTCTCGTTTCTTTTGTGCAAATACTTGACACGAACATGCACAATCGTATTTTTAAATCCAGTTCACTTGCATACAGGCCCAAACTTTTTCTCATGGACGGATGGGATTTATCAGGTTAACAATATAATATGAACTTTCCGTTGTTCGCCGTGCTCCACAAAACTATAACCGGACAACTGTAAAAACTAATAATGTGTCATCATTTCAATAGAAAAACATTGTCACTTGGACCACGATGTCAATGATGACATTTGCGATATGCTATTACTTAAAAGAGGGTTCGACTTTGTTGTCATCAAAATCCGACAGGAGGCAACAAGTATATTTGGCGAATCCTGTTCCTTCCGGCAACTGCAGATTTTTCGATGATGACAATGATGATGATTACTTGTTAGCGTACTTAAACGGTTTTCCCACAAACTGAATTTTTTGACTTTATGCATAATCTCCGATTACTGGCCATCAACACTTTTAAATCAGAAAAAAAAACAGAATGTAGAAGAAGAATTGATTTTTTTTAAATCGATGGAACTGGGTAACAGATGAAACTCAGCAAGTAATCGCCATTAGGTAAAGAGAATAATACTTAATCCTGACTTGAAGTTGTATTCTCGTGTCATCATAAATGTTGAATAAAAAACTTTTTTTTTCGCTAATAGTAATATCCGAGAAGACAAGTTGATCCAAGGTAATGTCAGACTATGAATGAGCGGAGTAGACGAAGGCAAAGGTAAAGTTGCGTACATGTGCATCCATTAGGATGTAACCATGTACTGATACACATATACAAGGATGTGTCTCACTTGAGTCTCATTCAACCCGGAAGAGCTTTCCACCTTTCTTCATGTATCCATATACCTATACACTTATCATAGTATGTAGGTATACATCACCTATATACAGTGTAATGATGACTATATACTGAAGATATTATGTATGCTCTTTCTCTCTCTTCAAATATTCATCTACGTAATCTTGAGCGGATGATTGCGATGACAAGCTTAAAACGGCGACAAAAACGGCACTGTCTTTTTTGCAAACAAAAGCTTTTTTTATATATATCCTAAATCAGACTTGATGAGTTCTGGAACTCCAAAAACCGGAGGAAACAAACTGAAGCAATTTCATTGTAATACGGTTGTTTGATCCTCTCATTCACTTTTTTAACAATACGTATATAAACTGACACCACACCACCACTGCCAACAATCATGGTAAGTCTCTCATAATGTCAGTCAACAGGGGAAATACGAGAGTCTGAGCGAGAGAGAGAGTGACGAGAACACACATGTGAACTCGAGCAAGAGCAACAGTGTAATGTGACAGCGTAGTAAAACGGTGCCTGTACGCTGTTTCCCATGCTGTAATGTGTTGTTTGTTGTCATTTCATTATTATGTGAACGGACTGAGGAGAGCAGGAGAGCTTCCAAAATGCATGCAATGCACAATCGTGAAGTTGAAGTTCTTTGATGTGCTCTTGTGCTGCTGTGTGTGTTCCTGCCATATATACCAGCAGCAGCATTGAATTCATATCTAGACAGGCCAGAGGAATAAGTAAAAGCCCTTTTGCTGAGAGAATAGCGATAGTGATAGTAAAAACTGTATTAAAACTACACTGCTATTGCACGGCATCGAGCACACGGTCTCCTCAGTAGTCTACAAGAGAACGCATTTGGATTTTGGATTCAAGTTGGTGTTATTGCCCGTCCTAGTCCTGTGCATAAACTTGGAGTTGTGGTAGGATAGGATTTTGCCACCAAGCAAGGAACAACAACACCAGCAAACAAAACTGTTATATAAAAATGTAAGGAGCAGAGAGATGAATGCTTCTTTCTATTACAATGCAATGCTCTTCGAGTATTATGTGTTTTTTAATAAGCTCAAGCTCGCTTGTTGTTCGTCTTCTCTGTGAGTTATTATATGTGCATTTGTAAACGCACCAAATTTATTATTACGTGAGTTCACTGGCAAATATCGTAGGCATATACACCTTACTTTTTACACTTTTTTAATACTCTCATTCTCACATAACTATTTTGGCTCCGTCAGAGTTCACTCTCGACAACACAGAGCTAGATTTTTTCTCTCCTCCACTTCACTTTTATTATCATTTTTATGCTTGTCCTTTCTAAGGTACTTTGAAGTATAGTCCTCATTTACCCCAGTCGTTTTATGCAAAGCTCACATCAAAAAGTAGTGTTTATGTAACATACAAATACAAGTTTTAACAAAAAGTCAAGCGGAATTATCGCCACGTTATTTGAGTCACAACGGTTATTATAGATTACGAAGACAAGGCATATTATATGCACACAATGTTTCAACGTCTTACTATATACGGACCGGCGTCTGCTATGCTGTTGTTCTTCTTGTTGTCGTTGCTCTGATTAGTACTTGAACTCCTGTGCATTCATGCACAATTTGATAAAAACCTATAATTTAAATACTTTTCTTTATCTTTGTGTTGTGCACCACACTAATATGTCGTTATAATAGATTACATCAAAAAATGTTTACAGCACAACTTCATTAGTTTGGTATTCGTACTGTAATGAGCTTTACTACTATTGCAATCTATCTTCCTTCCTCCTTACATGAGCAAGTGGAAATAGCAGATAAAAAATGGAAGGAAACTTGTTTTGCAAAAATCTTCAGATATAGAAGCAAAAAAGTTTTTTCCATTCATTACTCATGAACCTCACACTTTACAAACAAAAACTGTTTACAATTGCAGTCAAATCAATGCTTAGAAGATGTGAATAGCGATTGTAGATAAAAATGGCAGTTTGTTCAATGCTGGTTATTCAACTTGTTCATTTTTTTACTGTTGTGTTGAATGCATCATTTTTTCATTTTTCCACTGACCAAGTTCCTCTTACATAATTCATAAGAATGAAATCCATGAACTTTTTATATATTCTTCTTGTAACATATTTTAAAAGATTAAAAGTTTTGAAAATATATTTTTTTGAGCACAAACCATAAATGTGATGCCTATTACATATTATGGTTACAAAGAGCATTTCTATTGCGGACACAAGAGTTACGATTACTTCCGGTTTGAAAGATTTAAAATCGAAGGTGGTTTATTGCCTACAAAATGATGATGACGATGATGAGACAGAACGTACAAAAAGTAATAAAAACCCCATATTTTTTTTTGCTTGAATCCTTAAATGAATGCATACTTGTGCCATGCGTACACTTCAGTTTTAGGCATATAAACAGACATCTCTGCACTGTGCATCACGACTGATTACCATTATTCTATGCAGTGCAACCACTTTTGTACTTCCACTCCATCTTCGCTGCCTGATTGCATCTTGTTCTACTAGTTTTTTTTTTCTTATCCCTACAAACTGCAAATGCCACATTACTTGTGGCTGTTATATAATTTAATGATCCTAGTCACTGCCTACATCTTCACATTTTGTAAATATATGCTGGTCAGTGTTGCCAACATTATTATTGTGTTAAATAACAACAAGTCGAACTGCTTTGGGCCATTTTTTGCATACTAATTTCGCATGCGTCTGCTACGACGCTTGTCTGTTTAATATTTGGGGAAGGAAAGTGATTACTTCTATATATGTAGGTATATACCCGAGTGCATCGTCACGATGACATAAAAGCTTTACAATGAAGCCAATTTCGTTACATAATAGGTTTTTATGTATTAGATTAGCCATAATAATCTGATGGAATGGAATTATATGCACTATTTGCATTGGCTATGATACATCGCAATATTTATAAACAATTTAACCAGAGCTACAATTTCGATTATATAACATATATAGATGTTTGCTTGACAGATATATAAAAACAAACGTTAATTGTCAACTGTCATTGTATGCGAGCATGCAGAGTAGTCACTGCTCGAGTTCAAGGCACTTTAGCACAGATTATTTACATTATTAATTTTTTAATGCCGCACAATACCTATGATGATAATGAATAAGAATTAAAATGTGTGCGGGCATATTGTTCATTTATTGAGGTGCAATTGCATTCACTTGCCATCCTACTACTTCCTTTCCGGCTTCAATCTTTTTACTTCCTTGACTTGAAAATTGCGTTCATACGTCATTATAAAAATTATTCTACAGAATACATCACCACGACACATCATGTGACAAATGCACGACATTTGCATTCGTTCGTGAATTCATCAGAAGACAAAGTCCTGTTATTTGATTCGATGACGAGTGACTTTTAAATGAATATCTGACGTATGTACATACATGAGAGTTCTCTGAGGTGAGATAAAGATTTTTGCATGAGCTGAAACAGTAAGTACACCAGGAATAACCAAACCAGCGAGCACATAATAATGAAATTAGTCTTCCTGTTCGACAATCTACAGTTTCATTAACAATGAACCCTTCATTTCTATATTCCTTTTTGGCTTCTGTATTCTGTGCTCACATGTACAACAGTTAGTGGGGATATGAGCTTCAACTGAACGAGCTCAAAGGGATAATAGGAAGGAACGTGAACTGCTCATCTCATGTAGCATGCATCATCATCATATACAAACACATAATAATGAGATCATCAAAAGTCTTCTAATGAATTCGATCAGGATTTTCATTACTTTTCTACTGAATTAGAAATGATTAAAAGCAGAAAATGAATAAACATGTGATATTTGTATGTACTCGAGGAACGATCAATTTAATCTCAGAAGAGACATGTACAATTGTAAAACGCACAGCTACTGCTAACGTGTATTATGCAAATATCAATCCTACCTTCCAGGTGAAATAGAAATCAGGAATAACAATGAGTTTGATGACGAGTGCGGACAGGAACAGAAGCACATGAATCTAGAAAAGCTCTCGTGCCCGCCTTTAGCTTATAATAATATATCTATACTCACATATCCACTATCTATAACAGGTTTACTGTTGAATGCGTGAGGAACGGTTGTATTGTTGCAGGTTATAAGTACAATCTGGACTTTTAGAGGAAAGCAGGCTACTTATTGGCATTATTCATCATAATAATATGCATGATAGAGATACAGCGAGCGTAAGCTATAAAAATGCAGACGAAAAATCTTGATGGGGATGCGTGCATACAACGTGACACCTGCTTCTATTCTGGAAGCCGACTGTCGTGTGTATCTGGCATGGTGTGTGAATGTGTGATGTGATGAGAAGCAGCGATGCATACAGATTTACCTAGCTGTCCCCGTGTTTTCATTTTCTATGAACCAATATTCATATTCCAGAACGCAAAATGTAAACATAAACTTACGTACCGTTACACACATATAGCACATTGATGGATACTACAACATAAATACTAACTGCTAGTCAATGCATTCGAATCTATAAAAATGTGGATTATACGTCATAACCCGTGATATTTGGTAGGCCCTTTTAAGATGGCAAGAACAATCAGCAGAAAAATGTGAGTTAAAGATTACGTGCGTGTGACAATCGTGGAACATTACTGGATTTTCACATTTTTCTTCTTCAGTGTGCAGTTTTCGAGTCTGTCTTGATAGCATTAACTGAAACTGTGTCAAATACGTACTGTCCCTAAATATGGGTATTGGATTGCTCGTTCATTCTAGAGATATAAATACTGATTTTTCTGAGTCATAAACGGAAAAATACTGTTGTAAACTCTTGCTTCCCGTCCTGCAAAGGCACAAACGTACAGTCAGGCAAACATACATTACAATATGTAAGTTCCATATTATGCACATATTAATAACATGCATGTTAGTCGTCTGTACACGGTGACTGACTGACCCAAGACACTCAAGTCAACGAAAATGAGCAGAAGCGTGAGCAATAAGGATGAGCCGCTATAATATGTGTGGAAAAAGGGCAGTTGGACAAGTTTATTTTATATGACTTAAGAAAAATACCTACGGAAAGACAAAAGGTAGTAACAAGCCTGTAAGCACGTTCCATTAGCATCATTTCATTTTTCAGGGTCTATCTATCACCTGACTCACTTTTATTCTTTCCTCTGATGATAGTAGAATTACAGTAGCAGCATCATCAGAGCTCCAGTTTTAGTTTCTTCCAATTATAATTGACCTACTAATTCACAGTCCGGTTCTTTCCGTAAGAAAAACACGAGAATAGAATTACACCTTTACGACAACAGCAACATGTTCCCATTCTTCAACTTGAGCTACGCTTTTTCATCTTCCTTTCTTCCTCCTTTTTTTCTCAGACACCACAAAAGTGGACAAGAGATCAGGTACGACAAAGGTTAAGTAAAAGAGAAAAAATACACACAAAAGAAGGGGTAAGCATTTGATGATGCATTTGATACCTCCCCAACCATTTTGCATTTCAATGAGTGATTCCATTCAGTCCACATCACTTCCCTACTAATGAACTACATTTTATAAAGGGCATAGGGCAGTGTGCCTTAAAGAGACCAACACGCTAGTTGGGGACTTGAGGGACCCAGACAAGTTTTATACGGCCACGTTTCAGTACGAGTAGTGTGGACCTTTGATTGACCAAGGTTTACCAGTGACCAAGAAATATGAAGAATACGAAAGGATTGTTTCTTTATATTTCTACAAGAAAAGAACATATGCTAGCTCGTAACAAACCTGCACACTCAACTCATCAGAAAATTTATGTATTGATTGATAAAGGGACTTCTTGCGTATCACAAACATTGGGATACGGATTCTTCGGATTATGACTGTGGTCATGTAATTTTACATCATCCACTGTGCACATAACGTTATGAAGTAGTTATATAATTACGCGGGGCAAAGGAATAGAACAAAGTCCAGTTGCCTCTCTGTTCTTAAAACGGGCTGATCTTCAATCCTTCAAAAAGGTTTGAATAATCTAGGCCAAGTCCAGAATAACGATCTCAGATGCTACTGAGGGTATTAGAACTGCATCCACATCTCATCAAAATTCAACAGAGATGACCATCATTTTCCATGTTTTTTATAATATCACAAGACACGTTCGTTTGTTCACCAGTTTTCGAACGTTTTTTTTCTCGGGTTTCTCTATCAAATGAATAAATGTTCCTATTCTACGTGTTACAATGCTCTTTCATTTATATCACATTTCCAAAATATCAGTTTTTTGTTTTGCTCCAGTTGTGCTGGTTGTTTGCCCCCGTGTTGCTATTATAAATACAATTTTACATAAAAAGATCAAGATCTATGATGATGTTATGCGTGTGCGCATGGAATACGTTTTCAGATTACTAAACAAGTAATTTCTTCTTCGAGCCACAATTTTAAGCAGGTTTCCCTATTTTTACACCCTTTTTGTTAAGATAAATATTACCGGAGGGTCTCTGTCCTGCCTCACACACTATATATTAAAATGCTTGAGGTAGTAAAAAATCTAAGCGGCTTTTGTTGATTTGGATAAGAGCCTTCGTAGCTGCTTTTATGAATGCTGTTGAGCTGACCCTTAGTCCAGTAGTCAAGTCCATCAAACTGATTAGCTTTAGAAAAACTGAAAAAATCTCAAGATACAATTGTGAATCATCGTCATAAGGGAATGTTAATCTGGCCCTTTTTCTGGTTACTCGTTCCTTCTATCTTTGGCTTTTTTTCGAACTGATTGAAAATAGATTCTTGTTTTTTTTTCTATTTTGATCTTTTAAAAATAGTTCATTGGACATGCTTCATGGGTGCCATAATAATGAGATGTGCAATGGTGTAGATAAAAGGCTAGTTTGATGATCAACATTGAAATTCAAAGAGCATTCATCTCATTATAGTGCATAATAAATGCGCAATCATTTGAAACAAAAAAAAATGAATTTTGGAGATGAAAAATGCATTTGTTTTACTAAAAACTCTGATTGATAAAAAAATGACAAAGTTGCTTTAATATTTCATCTGATATTGAAGATATCTTTAAATCTTTTTATAAATCACTGACTCTCTACAAATTAGTGTTTCTTTCCAACTTGAAATTAAATTACTCCCACCATCACCAAATCATTTTTTCAATGTTTCTAACGAATCATAACCCATTGTTGCCAAAACCAAGCGAACCAAACACTGGGACTGCGCACTGCAGTTAATTTCTAATTCTAATAGTATCAGCACTAAATTGCAAAATGTCGCTGCAGACAAATGAACAGGAAGTAACAAGAAAGTAGAGAGACATGATAAAACGCATTCTAATTATTGAAGCGTAGTCGTGCAAATAAGGAGCGATGCAAAAAGCTATCAACCTTTGTGTTGTTATACACCACCACCACCACTCCACCGCAACTTCCATTATCTGTTAAGACTGCCAGATATGATCATATTATGATGTAATTACAGAAAGTCAAGTTTGTTTAAGTGCATTGTACTTTCCAAGAAAATGTCTTTGTAGGAATATACTCATAAACCTTTTTCTACAAGTACAAGAGAGTTCAAGATGTACATATATACAAGATACTTCCTACGCAGTTTATGGCTAGTTGCGTTCTTGCTTCCATATAATCATTCAAAGGTGATTCCACCTTCAAGCATGTCACAAATTATATAATAGCACATACATGCCGTCATTTATACACGCAAAAATATTATGCTTGTTTTATGCAGGCATACTGTACTCTAGTACATACTTTTAATAAAAAATTGCAAGAAAAAAAGGTCTGTTGCCAGTAAAAATGATAATTTATAACTCACAACGTTACAGGATCGCCTTACGCTTGTTCCTTTGCCGTCTATGAGCTTTATTGTTGCGGCGTTTACACTTCAAATGCGTGCCGATCTAATCTGTGGCTGCATACAACGCTGCATACCTTTCATTTTTATCTGCTCAGCTCAGCGTGAAAACGCTGCATCGTACACTGTTTAAGAGCGCAAGTACTCTACATTTATGTTGTAGATGATCTCGTTTCGTTTTTCAGTACTTCCGGATTCAAGATTCCATATACTTTATTTGTGCAGACAATGAAAATGAATGTATTTTTACGCGTATGTGTGACATAAGGTTAACGGCATGCAAAAATAATTGTTTCTTTCTGACCCATCTAAGGAAAAAACGCTGCTAACCCAGTGTGTACTATACCTAATCATACCTCTGCGACTCCCCCAAATTATTTGAAAAAAATTAAGCAAAGGATAACTCCAATTCATTGAAATTTAAAGCAGAAATAACATTATTTGTCCATATCACCGACCTCATATAATTAGGAATGGGATGACTTTGCAGTTTAAGTGGGTGTAAATGAAAATGCCCAAAAACATGGGATAATGGGATGGATGTATGTAGCATATTTTTATGCTTGATTAGTTCCTCCTTCACAGTCTTATCTTCTTATTCCTTTAAAATTGTTGTAGTAGCTTATTGATTTACATTTAAACATTCTTAAAAATCTCCATTGAAAATCCTCAAATGATTATTATTTTTTTAACTGAAAAGAGCTATAAAATTGAAAAGGACCAGCAATAATCATATTTGTATGGATTTATTTTATAACAAGACCTTCTATTGTCAAAAACGAAATTATATTACTTATTTATACACATCATGTTGCATACTCAGTGCATATAATGATTAAACCTATGTATATGCTGAATAATGACAAGTAATAATGGATGACGAAGCAGCAGAAGCGTATCAGTTAGTCATAACGAATAAGGAAAAGTGAAAGCGATCTTGACTGCTGTTATATTCTGCGGCTTCAGTTTTTCCGTTCGACGCCTTCATAACGTTTGGCATAATGCATATGATGGATATAATGACAGTTGCAAACTAAACAGTCCCTACAAGCATTGTACATCTAACATCTTTGCAATAAAAAGCTGCTATATAGGGTTATCTTAGCATAAAAACCAACGTTAGTAATGGTTTTGCGAGTTAATTTATTGTTGCTTTAATACAAAATGCACGCACAATAGAAGGGAAATGCAAGAGCGCATTATTGCTTCAAAGGGAGAGATAGATGTTACGTGTGTGAGCCCCTTACATAAAATGCATGGGAAAAACTGCTACGATAATCATGATAATCAACAACAGACTAGACTATTATGCAAACGCTGAAATCAGTCGTGCATCCATTGCCATTTTACACTGTCATTTCCACGTTTTCAGCGCTGATGATGATTTTGGTGATGTTCACTTTGTAAGCCAAAGAATCCAAAGCACATTCACTTTTTCGTCTTGCTGGTTGCTCGAATGTGCATTAAATCCTCTTCACTTGTTAATTTCAATACATGGTTCATTATTATCATAGGATGATTGCTATGTATGAAAGGGCTTTGTTACATGAAAATTGGGGTGACTGTGACTCTGTGACAATAAGGAAATCTCTTCCTTAAACTTCAATTTCGCATGCTGGCATATAAATATAATGTAATAATAAGTATTTACTTTTCGTTTTAGAAATCGTTTTAGAGCTTAGCATATTCACTAATATTGACTGTGAGCATTTGGTTTCAAAAACTAAACCTGTCACATTCTACATTACATTAATTCATTAGTCCAAAATGTCTTTGAAATTCGCAACTACTTTTATTTATTAACATATTCCTAGATTTTTCCAGTCTACAAAAACTGATAAAGGGTTTATGTGTAATTTCATTTTGATGGATTAAACGCAGCATTGAAATAACAACGTTTAATAATATATTTGTTTACTCAAAAAGCTATTCTGACTGCTTGATGAACTAAATTTGAGCATAAAAATTTGTCCTCTCAAGATGAACGATACATGGTTAAACGAATAACTTGAATGTCTTCAAATGACAAGTCAAAAAAGGAAAACAAATTGAACAGTTCACAGGAAGTTTTTTTCGTGAAACGTCCAATTTTACTTTATTTTTGATTTCATGTTCGAACGGTTACGCATATATCTATTTGTAAACATATTATATCAAAATAAGACATAAAAAGAAGAATTTACGTAAATTATACAATAATCCGTGTCTGAATTACATGTCTGTCTCAAAATTTCTAAAAAGTTCCCTTTGAACCTGCTCTAATGCAAAAGGTTCCGTGTTACAAAAACTATGAAATTAAGCATGATGGGATTAATGCCTACAACTCGTATTTGCTTAATAAAAAGTCCCATGCACTGTTGAAACTTCCATTGAAAGTCTCATCGTTGCACAAAAAGATGACGTTTTTGTCCTAGGACGATGAAGTGTTAAAAAATTTCCCTTTTCTCTTTTCATCTCTTCCCGTCCCCCTTCAGGCAGCATAATACATAATAAGTACTCGCTCATTCGCACAAGACAATTATTATCTAATCAAAGCTTTAGAAGGAGTTTTACTCTCTATTGCCTCATTAACTCTCTTCTGCTATCATGTAAAAAATAAATTCTTCATTTTGTCACGACAATGTACTTTGAGATGATGATGATCATCATGATGACGGTTTTAGGTTTGTTGTTTTGTGATTGCAGATTGTCACACAGATTCACTTTCATCAGAGCATAAAACCCTCTTCATCTTCTTTCCCTCCCACAACCCATCTACAACAAAAAATCGCTCTCATCATACTAATTTAGCATGCATGCATATGCAAAAACTTTATAGATAGCAAATTACTATACATGCAACAATCATCTTCACTTTTGTTGTTCGCGAGTAGATTTTGGTACCAGATGCATGCGTTAATCATCATTTGCACGCATTGCGCGCAGTGAGCTTTACATTTTATTTTTGTACGCTCATATAGCAATCAAAAAGGGAGTAAAAAATCATGCTGAGATCTCCAACCATTTTAATCTGATATAATGCTAGCTCACAAAATAGATTGAACCACAATACAGAGATATCAAACAGCGCTGTAAATTAACTGTAATATAGTTTGACAGTCAGTCACTTTGAAAACGATTTAAAAGTTCTCTTCCTGGTTCGATATAGGTATATAGAAGGTATGAATGGGATGCATGCCTAAACTGCAAGTATGCAGATATTCGTACACGTAATAGGTAACAGTGTGAATGCTTTTTAAAGAAAAAATTAGCATCACTGTATAATTTTTTATTATATAAACATATGTACATACAGCAATAAAAGCATGCAGATATAATCACATACTTATTGTGTATCCTTTATTATCAGAATAGAGTAAAGGCGTATATGGGAGCAGTAAAAAAAAGAGAGATTTTCCTTTTTCATAATAGTCGTGACTGCTGGCATAACAGTGAGAATCAAAACCAAGGTAGTAAGTCACTCAGGCGTTGGGTTCACTGTCTTCTTATGTAAGTCACTGTGTTTTTTCCACAACAGACAGAGATAATGGTAATTGTGTTCATGCTTTAGAGTCCACTGCCCTTTCCATCCACAACAATGCTCTGCGCACTGCGTACTGTTGCTGTAGGTAAGTGTATGCCTATGCGCACATATTACATATTACTGTGAGATATAGTATACAACAGATTGCCACTGCTATAATATCTTTAAGCTATCATAAACCTTATAGCATGTACTTTTGCCACTTAATTCGCTTCCCATTTTCCCATCAGGCCCTCGTCATCATCTCCACAATACACAGTCATTATCAACGTCATCCGGTATCCATTATTCTATCATATCACATCTTACATGGGTACGATAAATAAATAACATAATCAAACCATCATCTCTGCATCATGTACGCATGTAGTGTACCTTCCTTCCTCTTTTTTCGCGGATTGTTACAAGCAATAACTGTGTGACAGGTACATGTAAGCTCTAATAAAGGTGGGTAGGTACATTAGTAATGGAAATTTTGCATTCTAATATTTCATATCCTTCCTGCCTTCCTTTCGCTACTCGTGCATTGTCATAATAGCTGCTAGCAATAGGGACTCCTCTTCCGAACTCTGAACAAAACAAAAATTATTTTGATGATGGCAGTGTGTTAAATGTTAATGGCAATATTATTGTCAAGTCATCATGTAATATGTGCCAGCCATGCAGTTAATGCGCTGTTCATCGTCATCATCTAAGCATAAAAAATATAAGGCACTATATGGGAAGCACCAGGAATAATGGCACAACAATGAATAAAGTGAAACTTTCATTTTTTCCAAAGCACACTTACAAACGGGATTTCCCTTTCAATTTCAATCCATATTCGCAAAAAAAGCATCCTACACGAAACGCTCAGTTTATCATGTTTGGATATCAATAAGCGAAAATCCATTCACATCTGCAATCACGCTTTTCCAATGAGGATGTTGTATTCTACTATGAAAATCGACACCATCAATACGAACCATTGAACATTGTCTATTGAACTTTATATTGATTGTCAACTTGGTATGGAAATAAACACAAAATTTATTTATACATACCATATGTAAATAGCTAGAGATGCCTGAACGGCAGAATATTGTATAAATAATTTTATATCTACAAGATTGTGTCCTGAATATGTAGGGATTCATATGTGCATGTTGAATTTATTCTTCATAGATTCATTATTATGAAAAAAAGCAATGAAGCAGGAACCCTTATATGAGACAGCTAGCTACATCTTAATTTCATGGGAAGTTGGATGATAACTTTTTAAAAATGTTACATTGGTTTTGACTTCCCTACAACATTCATGCTTCATTTGTCATCGTGGCAGATAAAATTTGAAAATGATTATGCATTCATTTATATTACTACCTAGATTATGCGCATACATCATAAATTTGTTTGTCAAGTATAACTATTTCAAGATAGAAAATTCTACAGTGTTTGTTTTTAGGGTCGCCAGGTTGTTGGCTTTTTGAAATTTGTAATTTATAGCTTCCATTCTAACAGCCTATTGATTCAACCATTCAGATTGGTTACTACTGCTCGGGTTACACCGTGCAACGCAACAAATTAATGATAACACTCATGCCGATCAAATGAGGAAATGGATACTTAATAGCCGTCAGAACAAAATAAAGGGCTACACAAACACACTTTTATCATCTTACAATCATACATGCAAAAAAAAAGAAATGATTGTCAAAGTATGTAGTTACACTCTGTCGAGTTATTACTTTGAACGATGGTGTAATAAGTGTGGGAAGAAAGGTCAATTTTAAATTGTTTTGAAAACATGCTCGCAGGATGGGAAAACAGTATGAAAGGAACTCACCACGAGAGCATTGTAGCGCGTTAACAATTCATCCGGTTACCCTTTGACTTTTTAGCTGAAAGAAAGTTGATGAGCACTTTAGATGAGAGTAAGACATGAGATTGCAGTCATCGTAATCATACGCAATGTAAGCAGGGTTCATGTAAAATTCTATTATCTCATAGGAAAAATAATACTTATAATGGATAATTGTGCGCCTATGCTGAGTCCAAATCACAAACCGAAATTCCTCGTGAGAACTTTTCATCTTTTCATATTTTAGCAAATTTATTCACCTAGGCTAGTGGGTTTCTTCCGACTCTTTATCATATGCAATTCACATCCTGCATGACACAAGTTGATCTTTACCGACAGGCATTATTACTGAGAGTTGAGTCTTACGTTTTCATAAGCAACGCCTTAGAAAGCAAAAGACCGCATGTTTATGAAAATTGTTTGGAAGTTCGTCATAACTAACTTCTAATTTTTGTTTTGCTTTTCAACATCAAACAATTTTTGATAAAACAGGGAAGGGGACTCACAATGCATGCATAAAATGTTTTTTATTTACGCACTAGCTAAAGTGTGGGTTCCTCTTTTTACAAAGCAGAGTTCACACAGGATTTTGTGCTAAATGATAAGGATTCGGAAAATAAATGGAACCCAAGCCAGAGTGAGTGAGAGGGGGCAATGATCTTTGTCTTCAGGTGGCATAACAATCTATATAGGAACAACCTACTGCTACCGCTACAACCACCATAGCGTACATTCACACACAGGAAATGTACACATATTCTCATTTGTGCGCTATATGGAATCTTCTGGCTTATAAAATTGACAAGATGCATTAAGAAAACAAAATGAATGGCTTCCTTAAGTTTAAAAAAAAAGTTTGTTTACTTTTTGCCCTTTATCAATAAAAGTTGCGCATATTGTTATTGTTCCTTTACCAAATTAGTGAACTATACCAAGTTCTTTGCGACAAAACTCAGAATACAGTAAATTTTATCGATGTACTATTTTCAATTTTTTGTCATTTCGTGGAATACAAAGTTTATCATGCTTAGTCCTTACCCACACCTTTCATGTAAAAATTTTGATATAGAACTAAATTAAACCTCACTTTAGTTGGATCATATCCGTCTCTTTTCCTAGAGTTGCAATATGACATGGCTTAATTAAACTGGGATTTAAAACAATTCAAGGAGTTAATCATATCACAAAGGTACTGCGTAAATTTCAAATCGGTGGAGGGTGTAACAATAATCCATGTGGAAATGTTATTCACACACATGAACAAGCCATTTAAATGACGTGATAATACGTAAAAGTGCAAGAGAGTACTTTTTGAAGGAGTAAAACGTGAAAACAAAAGTGGAAATGTTCAAAACTGGAGGGAAAATACCTGCGTGATAGAAAAACGACAACAACAACAGTCATGGGTCAATAACCTACGGATGGGTCTCGTGTACAGTCGGATGGATGGAGTGTTGTCCGGACCTTTACCAATCTCGCACCTCCAAGTTCTCCTGCCAAATAAACTGTTACAATAATACCTGCCGACATACTGTATGCAAGCGTAAACGCATTTCATGTCTACTTCTGGAAACGATGTTAATGACACCACATATAGTATACGTCATACTCCTGCTTATTAAATTCCATTAGAAAGGCCCGTCAGAAAGACCTAAACAAAACATGATGGTTTGAGTATACTATCCTTGTACCCATCTAAAATTTCAAACGAATCTTACGTCGGATCAAAGTCCTTAGATTCAACTAACTATTACTGCTGCGCTGTAAATAAATTTCATTCACAGCTACGTTTTTTATCATCAAAGGCATATTAGCACGCTGCTTTGAGTAGTGCAGAACGAAAGGGCACTCAACCCACGCAGATCTTCAGTTGTTGTGGGTTGTGAAACGATAATATAATCCCCGAAGAGATGCGGAAGAAAAAAGTGAATGAGGACTTTAGCTTTCCTTTTTTAAAAAGGAGTTTGCTGACGATGATTTAAGCTGTATATGACAAAATTCAACTATGTAATGAAAAGATTGTACATATGAGCATTGTTAGAATCAATTCATCTTTACAATTGGGACGCAAATAGCACTCGCTGAGTTTATAAGGAAGAAGACGAATAAAATCGTGATTTCTCGCAGAGTCAAAACCAATCACCCAACCGTAGACGTTGTTACGTACTTCTTATGAACTTTATAAGGACAAATTCACGTAATCACGCTTCGATGCATCAGCTTTTAAAATATTCATGCATCTGCTGGCTAGCCCCAGCTACATCATATATCATCCATGGTATACCCACAAATCTGAATAGCTTTTAAGAAAAATAAGAAACATCATTTCTGCCACCTTAACTCCTTCAGCCACAGGATTATACTAGAAACATACTGACCGACTGACAAGACATAATGATGTTTGTTGTGAGGGCTCTTCCCTTTTTACTTTCAAAAGGATTTACCGTTTATTTCTTCCATTGTTCCTTTGTAGGTTTAACTCCCTTTTATTCTGCAAAGAACCGAACCACGATTTCTCTTTCTATAGCATTCAAAACACATCGTCATGTTATTATTATGCGAAGAAAAAAAACCTTAGTCTTCACACAGTTTTAAGAGGAAGAGGAGGAAAAAAGATTACGTCACGTTTTATTATTACTAGTATGCGTTCCCTTTCATCCATTCATTTAATGCAGGCAGTTAGTCATATCTTATAAACTAACTGCATAATATGATCATGATGCACTTGTTATATAAGGTAATCAAATAAAGGATTCTTAAATTAATTTATACGGAAAATGGCAAATCAAGTTATTTTGACACAAAAAATCAACATTTTTGTTTTGCTGGCTATATCAAAATAGTTTTGATATTTGAAACACTACATTTGCTGTAGCTAAATGAACGACCGGATATAACAGCTTGTACATTATGAAACAGTGCAAAAAGGATGTACATACGTAAGTTAAGGTGACCAGTCGTATCTGTTTTCCTCGTAAGAATCAAAAGACGTCTTATAAAATCTTTAAAAAGGAATACCTTTACTATTAAGAAAAAAATAAGTAAGGATGTTATTATTACGTGGCCACGCATAAGTAAGGAATGGCACCAAAGGGTAATGCCCTCTTCTTTACCTGCTTCCTTTGTTGATATTATTATCATTAAATAATATTAAATGTAGCAGCAGTACCAGCTTCGTAATGTTGGAGGTGGTTTTTACCATCACTCTCTCAGCAGATATGTACCATGCAAAAGGAACATACATAAAAGCAATTTGTGTCTAGCACACCAGGCGTGTACATATCTCTCGGTTCTATTAAAGCTAAAGTTGCACACACTCCATGCGATATAACTTGCTTTTGCATATCATTACAATTATATTATTATGTCAAAAAGGATATACGGAAATAACTTTTAGCTCTGCGCTGAGCAAAATCACGCACGCCGATCTGTTGCATGCCATTACCTTTCTTATTTTTTTCTCCTCAAAACTGCATACAGGTTGCATATAATACATAATAATGCACACAATTCTGAAGAAAATGGCTGCTAGCTTATAATGGTGAGCGTTATTACTGCAAGCAAGCAGAACGAAAGGGTTGAAAAAGTACTCCTGACTCATTGTGCGACTGACTGACTGAGATATTTTATTGTGATTACTATAATGAGCTGTAAAAAATAGTTTTCATTGTTAAGTTAAAGGCTTCCCACTCGACAATGCATATAATGTGATTTTTCTGCACATCGTCGTGCTATATGGGTATATGAGCATCAGACATTTTTTTTCTTTCTGCTCGAGTGTTTCTCTGCTGCATGTTATTATTACTTTGTTCCTCACAGAAAAAAATCACTTCCTGACTCGTGCCATTTTTACATTTACTGCAATTCTTAACACTTAAAATGCCTCCCGATCTACCTTATCGCTGAATCTTTTTTTGCTTGTCAGTAATAGTATTCGCATACGTAACCTATTATGCTGAGGTATAAAGATAATCAGCTTAGCTATCGAAGAACGTCTATACATTAACGTGCAAAAGTTGCAGGGATCATCGGCCCTTTTTATAGCGTGCGTTTATGGTGGAAAACGGAAGAATGTATTTTGGAGGAAAACGGTGCCATTTTTTTAGACATGGCGCATGTATGTACGTATGTATGGTATGGCAGAAGTGATATTAAGGATGTATACAATATCTCACGAACATGAATACAATAATTACAGATGCAAAAGTCTTGAACTAAGTTGACCAAACATATTCTAATCATTCTATATAGACTGATTGCATACAGATAAACAATGTACCGGGTTACCTTTGGAATACTACTGCAAGGAGTCAATAATGTATGCATACATATATCTCTCTAATTTGAGCTCAAGTCAAAAAGTCAACGGCATCAGCAGTGGGACACCCAATAGATAGATTAATGCATATTATCCAATACATTTTGTATCACACTGAAAAATGATTGTGGTAATCATACAAAATTTGCATGTGTCTCTTTACTATTGTACATGTACGCTTGCACGTTTTACTTCCAAGTACAATGATATGCACGCACACATTTTTATCTCTTCCTGAGATTGTTGGCTTTTGACATTGTGGTAGGAAAGGAAGCAAAACACCTTATTTCATAGAAGCAGCAGCAAAAAGACATAAGAATAATAAAAATAAATTCTGTGGTGCAATCGAGCTTTGCAGTGAACTATCTACTGATGATTTCGACTAACTTTTTACACTATTGCTACCGTTTGAGTTAACTACATAATCATGCGTCTTTACATGATTATTAATACAAACGGAAGGGGAATGAACTTTAAGGAAGTCTAAAAGAAAATTGTACTTTTATTGACACCGAACGCGAACAAACGTAAAAGACACATGATCTTGTCAGGCTGTAGCGAGTACAAATGCTTTATTTCATATGACTCCAAGACTGCATAAAGAATAATGTGATGATGGAAATTACATAAAAACTGCTATTCCAATTGTGACGTGGAGACATACGCATAAACGGTAGATAATGCATGATTCTTCATAAATGTTTATCAGATCGGAAAGGGCGTTCACATTTCTGATTACATTTTGTACGAGTAAAGTGCAAATGAAATAAAAAATGTGATACGATGTACGATTGGATTCATTTTGACAGCTAGAACCGCAAGGTGATTTCCCAAGTCTGATAGATTTGAAGTTGATTCATAAGAAAGATTGAATATAATTTCCATTTAATTTAAATGAAAATGTCTTAGGATGCAGCTTTGAATCCCAAGTCATTCATCTAGCTTTTTTGTATGCAACATATAAAAAAAGAGGGAAAGAGTACGTTGTACTATCTTTTTCTGGATGAATATTATCTTTCCAAGCACAAGGTGATCAAAATTCCAAGAAATTTTGAAAACGTCACTTCAACCTTATAATATGCTTAACCATCCATATTGTAGTCAATAGATGATCGAGGTGACGATGACACAAAATGAATCATTTCATTTCTCTTCATCGCAAAACACTTACTGTTTTTTGTGAGAACTGATATTTTTGAATTCCAAAGTAGGAAAAATATTTTCTTGAAAGAAAAAAGCTTGAGAGTTCTCGCAAAATCTGACTTTTTCAAGATGTTGACACATCCTGAATTATGTACATATGTATGAGAGGTAAGGGATCATCAACCTCGATGTTTTGGATGCACCTGTGTAAAAAAAGGAATAGGAAAAAGACAATGAAATCCAAAGCTTTATACAAGATCAAATCATTTTGTGTGAATGTATTATTGATAATATTTTTACACCATCGTTTCAATCTTAATTCACAGTTGGCTTCCTTATTCCATTCTTCTGAAGAATTTCTTTTCTTCTTTTCAAAATTCATAAACAATAGATTTATGTAATCAAATCAGAGGAATTTATGTATGCATTTCAAAAGAAATCCGAATATAAACAATATGTTAGTAATTGTATTTAAGGCTCATTTAATCGTGGAATGTATTGATTTACGTTTTTGCAGTCCTTCTCACAAATTTTAAGCTTGGTGCATAAAATGAAAGATATGAAAAAAGATTTTATTTGGCAATTTCATCCATGCCATGCATAATATGCTTAAACATGATCCGTCATAAATGCCAATAAATCATTGGTTTCACTCCAGCAGAGAAACGACGGCAGAGAAGAATCTCTCAAAACACAATTGGCAATGGTATACATTGTGGAAACATTCCCCCCGCCCACACAGAGAAACTTTTTTTGACGTGTTCATAATAATGTCTATGTGAACCGTAAACACACCAGGTAAATCTTACCATTCCATTCTCAAGAAAAATAAATATACGAAACTGATAACTTATTTAGGTACACATTTTGTGGCATAAAAAATCATTCAGATAGTTTTGTATACACAGCTTTGCGAATACATATTTAAATAAAATTTTGTTATTTTTTGTATGTAAATACCGCTTTAATGATAAAAGTCTTCTCCTGATACATATCTAACCTCAAAAAGTTCAGTAAACGTCCTTCTTTTGGAACTAATAGGCATATTGTAAGCGTGAGTGCACTAGGTTCAACTGCTAAAAGAACACTTTGAGTATACGCAAACGTGGTTCTTCAAGCCCTGTAATGCGGCTGGTCATTGACTTCACTAATACATGACATGTTTACATTTCCTGTGGTGGCAAAAGTGGTGTACGCATATATCTCTAAAAAAATACTTATTATGCATTCAATTCCACTCAACTAACGTGATTACCTATATGAGAATAAAAACATTGCTAAAACGCTCTTGTCATATAACGAACATAACATACTCTAGAGCTCAATTTAATAATGGTGAGACAAATTTGTCAACACAATTTGCATACATATACAAAATGTTCAATGGAATGACTATAATTATTACTGTCAGTTAACGAGACTAAAACTAGCGATTTTAGTCTTATTAAACCATTTAATAAAGTTTTTATTTTATCGATTTCAATCATACGTGTCATAAAAGCGACTACTCCTTGGAGTTACTCAACAGAGACCCATTCCTATCAATGTCCGTTGTAGATGAGACACTGTAAGAGCAATGACTGTTGTGACCGATTACTAAGCGCTTATTATGCAATATTATGCCATTTTACCTAGTAGCATTCATCATTTTCTGATCGTGATTTTGTCATTTATTTAATTTTATATATGTCTGTCAAAAAGAGAAATCGACTTCAACAGCGACTTAAACAAATTAGAGTGGACTACGGTGAACGTGCTGAGCACAAAGTCAGGTTACTTAACAGATACTTCATAGACGAATCTTTTTTAAATCGTATAAGCGTCGAAATTCTCTATGATGCGTACAGGTAGGTACAAGAGTTTTTTTCAGCGTACGGTAAAGGGGCACAGGACAAAATGTTGGTAAACTTGTCTCAGGATAAGGAAAACGAATTCGCTAAAACGATGATGCCAGATTTGATTTATGCGCTTCTTTTTTAAAAGTTAAGGTTTAAAAAACGATGATTACTTAATCTATTCGTGCATTTTGTGAGTGACGTGATGATGTTGACGAAAGTAAGCGAGTGAGCTGAAGAGCGCTTTAAAGAAGGAGTCGGGACTAAATACAAAATAATAAAATCGCGCTTTCTATTCGATTTTGTCTACTTCTGGCTCAAACGAAGAATAGGCCCATCACCTTCTAAAGTAGTCCATCCCATCCGTCACCACATGCAAATCAGACTCATCGTCAGTTGCATGGATCATTCTGCTGATGTACATTCACTTGCGATAAGACAAGTAGGTAGCAATTATAAGCATATTTATGACGTACATCTTGTAGGTAGTGCTGAAAATTCACATGTAGGCACATTTACGCAAACACCAGCAGTGAGTAGCAGAAGTGGTACTGAAACTTATGATGTTTTCCTTGAGCAAAAATAAGGTCCTGCCAATAACCTCTCCATTCAACTCCAATCCTTTTTTAATAAGTACTCATGGCTAACAATAAGACAACTTTGATCAGATGTCAGCTACGTACAAACAAAAGAGCATGAAATCAGTTTTGTTATTCATTACCGATGATGATTAGGTCAGGTAGAAAAGGAAGGTGATACAACTTGCACGCAGCTAGTAGCATGCATATTCATCAATACCACCATAGGCTACGGCTACAATGCAACAAGAGATAATATAGCCATTATACCATTTCTATCTGGTATTAAAATAGGGAATACTGAATGGTTTGTTCTAATATGCTTTAGTGAGTAATAATGTGATTAAGTGCGTTATATAGCAGTAGTCTATAAAAGGAAATATGCTGCAAAAGTATACAATTCATATTGACTTTTGTCATTTTATAAATGTAAATATTTCGAAAGCCTTGATGAATTAATGAGCAAGGTATTAACAGACCACAATCACAACTATCATTTATGCTCTGATGAGAGTTACAGCAGCGGATGCAGCGGAACATCGCTAGTAGTTTGTTGATAGCTCAAACTTTTGGAGTGTATCAAAATGTACTTGCTGCTTAAATATGACGCTTAATATCAATCATGATATGTGCAATGGGGTGTAATGGTGGCAAAAGCAATTTATAATTGGAAAAATAGCAAAGGTATGCAGTGATAGTTTGGAGTATATGCATTGCGGATGCCGGGTTGAGTGAACTGCCTTCAACTACTTCATGTGAAGGTAAATGGCAGGTGAGCTACCACTACTCTTGCGAAATGGTTTAATGACTCTTTTTGATACTGTTTTGACTGATGATGGATTTTGAATGTTATTACCCTTTCCTTCCCATGTGACGTGTGGTATTGCACAATAGACAGTGTAAGAAGTTTAATTAATGAATAATCCAATGCATTATGGTCAGTAGTCTTCACACTCACATACTTTTGCAGTAACATTTCTTTGTGTTGCATTTATTAGGATTCTAACAAAAGGAGCATACGAGCTTGCGCCAACTCCTATCACTTCCGGTGCAAAATCTTAATTGAACATTATTTTTCTTCATTTAGTAGAAAGAATGGTGGCGCCGGCACTAGTTCTGACTATATATTAACTTTTGTAGCAGAATTTATCAAAAGAGTTATAATTTAAAATAATCTGAAGTTGAAGTAGACTTACATTGACATGATGACCTAGGTTAAACATACAGATAAAAATTGGTAGAACATTCATATGATTCTATTGAGATTACTCACTCGACAATCCGGAATTTTCTTTTGCTGTTTATATACATTGAATTTGTTTTTTTGGCAGAATAAGGTTTGTAAAATTCCATGAATCCAAATCGTTTCATCTTGGATTAAATCATTCTTACATAAAATTTCAAAATGAGATAGGGTTGAAAAATAAATTCTATACACTCAATTGTATATACTGCGAATACTTGTAATTTCTTCATCAGGTCAGAGACGAAAAACAGAAAATGGTGTCATTTTGTTTCCTTCTTATGACATGGAGTTTGCCGCGGAACCAAAAAAATATCATGAAAGTGCTGGCCATGCATAAAAATGTAAAATAAAAAACAGCAAGAGTAATGAGTAACGATGAGAGTAGATCAGTCGAGCAGTAGAACTTGCCAACAATGAATCTTCCAAACAGTAAAAAAAAGTTTAAGCTTATTATCAACGCTGCAGCAACAATACAACAACCTATATCTGTACAAGCACCTTGATATAATAATGCATGTTTTTACGTGTACCTTATGCTGTATATAGAATACCTAGTACAGAACCAGCGGCGGCCTAATCATTATCGTGTCCATGTTATTAGGTATTATCCATCCATAATACTATGGCGTAGCTTTTGCCTCCTTTGCACGCAGACTTTACTGGCTGAAGTGGCAGTGGCAACATGGGTAAATAGTGGAGAAAAAAAGAGAATGGGATGAGAATCCAGGTCAAGCTAGTCAAAGTCAACAATACGGTGCAACGAACTCTGGCATTCATCATTCACTAAGGTCCCTTTACCGTAATACTTTTTTATACAATGTTTTATAGGGGCCATAAAATTAATGCATGCACATAAATATATAACTATAATATTTTTTAGGCATCTCTTCTTCATACATCTCAGTTTCTACCACCATCCATGGATTTACCCACATTATAATGTCATGGAGGAGAGATGGAAAGTTTACCCAAATTTCGTATGCATGTTCATCGGAAGCTTCGATACTTGTTACAAAGCTAACGCTTGATCATGAATAATAATATGTAGTATCAAAAAAATAAATACCTTTTTTAATAGAAAGCGCTACTAGTGAAAAAGGATGTCACGACTATGGAAAATGTGTAGGTATTTGTGTGCGGATAGCAGGCATATTAAAATAAGGTAAGAACATTTGCGCTTTCAAAAAGAGTGCTTATTGCAGTTTGACACCGCACCGCCATCCTCGTCATTAATATAGTTTAAAAAAGGTTCTTACAACGAAAATATAAAGATGCGATAATGATGATTGTATTATTGCATTGTTGACAAGCAATCTGTAGAATGACGATTTCAAATTATTATGATGCACGCTCCCATCTGTTTCACCAAGTCCCCGTCGTACTCATCATCATCAGCAATAATAAACGAAAGTTTCTCTTCTCGTGTTGATGCTGTTTATCATTATTAGAGAGGCATGTTATGCCTTTAGCGGTGCCTTGCTTTGTTCCAAACGCTCCATGCAAGAACAACGGTCTTTCGTTATTCTGATCGTGAGTGAATGATGCGTGTGATGCTTTGAAACGCTGCATATAACGCAACCTAAGATTTAAACATGAGCAGAAGAGGACGCAAGTGGTGTCAACACAATCAAAGATTATAATATTATGTTATGCACCAACAATTTAAAACCCTGCTAGAGTATGTTGGTAGTTGAGTACAACCATCATTGCATTGTTGTCACTTGAATGTGCAGCTCATACATCTATTTTTGTATTCAATGTGATGGCTAAATGACTGCTAAAAGCATTAAAAAAGAATAGCACACAAAAGGATACGAGTAGTATCATTCGGCTAAAAAAGATTTCGCAACTTGGACTTTCACATTGGCTTTTGTTTTCTTATTTATCATCATCATCGTTGTCATTCATTTTTATTGCTTGTAGCACTGCCTCTCCATGTATTATGCATGTTTGGATGCAACACTAGCTGCTAAAACTGAGATTTCGTAGGAGGATGCATTAAAGCTGATTTCAATTGCCATTATATTTTAAAAGTGATGTGTATATTCAATGTGTTACAAAGTTGAATGTTGATGTTGTGCCATCCTGAGCATTACAGACGATGACGTAGTGGGAAAGGCTCCTTGTAAATGACAATGAGTCAAAGTAAAGGACTTCGTATATATGAAAGATTATTATGTCATGCTCACTCTGTAGGGAACTACAGTGTGAAGAATCCTTCAGCTTGAATTCTGTTTTTCGCCATTGAAGATTTCACAACTTACGTCATCTTCCCTGTCGTCTGACAAGCACTCAATTTTAACATATGATTGTAAATTGTAATTTATGCGTTATATTTTGAAAGTTGTGACATTTATGTCGCACCGGAAATCTTGGCCAGTTCTTGTTATAGTCGGCAAAAGTATTTTGAGTATGCTTACGTTTTATGCAACATTAAAAGAAGACCGTGGAACAATAAATAAAAATAGCTGTTACCGCATAAATACAATTTCTTTCAATACAATACAAATACATAAACTTTCAGAATTTATAGTGCAATCATCTAAATTTATGCTTCATATAATATTCGGTTACATGAGATTTCGATTGCTTCTTAGATTAACTCAAGATAGGCATGTTTGCAGTATTCAAAAGCGAGAGTTATTTACAAAAGGGTGCTAGGCAGGACTTTGTCCATTATTGCCTGTTCAGAAATGGGTTGAGTAGTTGAGTTACATGCCTTAGCATTGAGTACAATGTTGATTTATGCAGCAAGGCGAAGAGAAGAAAAAACATGTGGAAGTTGAAATGTTTGCATAGCATATCTACTCACTAAAAAGTGCACATAATATGTAGGCATGTAAAATATATTTTGTCGGGCCAGCTTTAAAAAGAAATATAACTGCTCTTTTTTGGACACAGCAAACAGCGTCCAATAGTTGATTGAAGTAAATATTGTTATGAGAGCGATACAGTGGAAGATAACTAGCAAATTATAGTATTGCTGTGCTGTGATATATCCATACATTGTGATATAGAGAAAGCAGTGTCGGTGGCTCAAAATGAAATATGCATGTCGAACTCTAGTCGCAACTTCTCTCCCTGAGCGCTCATATTGTGGGTTATACTTGCATTTTCTGGTGGGCAAAATGTAATATCCAAATATCATGGAAGGATATAAGTAACCCATATAGAGATGAGAACAGACGTGATATATCCTCTAACAACAACATATTGATACATGCTTAGTATATAAAGGCATGTTTATACTATAGCGTTTCACGAATGACGACGACGTGTTCATGGATATCCTTAAAATACTTTTCAGTTGTATGTGTATATCGCGGCGTCGTTGGTCGTAGTAAAAATTGAACAAGGAGAAGAGTTGATTGAACTCTGCAGCAGAAAGTGGGTCAAAACCTAATCCATGACAGAGCACGAGCATGCAAGTCATACACATAAAAAAGTTACATTACATTCATGCATGCATACAACATTGTCTTTTAGCCAGCCAGACTTCGATGGTGGCGTGTTGTGTTTGCGTATGACGAATATTATTATTGTGACGATGATGACGGGATAGCTTTATCCATACATTCGTGCCATACCCTTCCATTGGACATATACACTATTAAAAAACCTTTCCATCTATTTCTGCGAACACATGCTGGTGGTAGGCTTAAATAGCGCCGTGGTCCATCCAAGTTATATTAATACATGTCGTGGTGCTTGTTACGTTTACAAGCACTACCTACTCACGACAATCCATCAAATGTTAAAATTCTTGAAAGCAACTAATTCAACTACATAACGTCTTTGCAGTATATGAAGGGAAGTGGATACTTGCACATGGAACATTTGCATTTTTTCGATCCTCATACTTGCTATTTTTACAAATGAAGCATACAAAGCAAAATTTCATGAACAAAGTATCACATGTAGTAGATTGCTTTTCAAGCAACATCAGTATTTCAGAGATAAAATGCATTTTATCATCCCACACATCCCAAAATTTTGCCAATATCTAGTTCATTCAAATGTGTTGCGATTGATAAAATCTCCTCTGGAACATCTTCAGGAAGATAATAATGAACCACTAAAACCACTAGTTTTTGTTTCAAACCTTTTGTTCATAAGATGCACATCTTTCAGGTAAGTAAATTCGCCTATTTTACATTTTAATACTCGACTTGTAGGGTTGTAGGTGTGGCAGAAGTAAATCGACACCGATTGAAATGGATTATTTATTACCTAAAATACCTACGTTTTATTTCAGGGTGTTGTGTTGCAGGATTTATATATGAAGTACCAAAAATATGAACACAAGAAATGTGGAAAAAATCCCAGTTACGTTTATCGTCGAATTTGCTTGAACTACTTACACTTGAAAATACTTGCTTGAATGACTTAATCATAATACATACGTCGATATCAACGAATGTTATTCCAATAATATGCTCATTTACATCTCACTCGCTGACGGAAATGGAATCTAGTGTGCCTTTTCTGAAGGCTGTCCTGATTAAGTTTCACTCACCCCGTGCCTCTACAACCATGAGACCTAAAATATATAATCTCTTTGCAAAATTATTTGTCGTTAATACTAAATAAATAAGCGATCGCTTACTCATATCATGATCATGCATACAATTTAGAGTTCCTCTTGTAAAAATCATGCTTTAACATTAATGTAGGTATCTCATCTTCATCCATTCTAGATGTACAATATTTCATTAAATGAAAATATTGACCCTGATATTATGTGTAGCATTACTTATTAACATTATATATGGTATCATATCACATGAATATAGCTGCAAGCTTGATGTTTTGAAGAATCATGAATTCAATCATCACACGATTCATTAAAATTGAGTTGACTCTTGACACCTCGACAAACTGATGCAAGACAAATTCAAACGGACTAAAATTGTTCTACATGCAAAAAAAGAGACAATTGCCAATATATTCGAATAAATTCCACATTTTGGGAATAACTGAAAACATCCGTTAGACTGGATAAACAATGGTGAATGGAAAGGTAAAAGCTCGCCTTCGTTGGAAGTTACCCTACATGTAAAGTGTGGTTGTGTTGTAACTTACGCAAAACCACTACTAATGTATACTCTTGGAAGCTGTGTCACTCAGTCAATAATTCAATATGAGGTTGTGGGGAAGGGGGAAATTGCAAATGTCGGGAAACTTTCTTTGAGTACAAACAAATCCTCCCGAATGTCTCTAATTTTAGTAATTTTCTTTCACTTCATCATGAGTATGAGCATGAACACGATTTTAAGTATTTCTATGATTTGCGCGCTATACATCCAACATATTATACAAAAGGCTATCATTGTTATCGTTCCAAACCATTCAACGACCGAGTCACTGTGTCCCATATTAGCCTAAATTGAGATCAGTAAAACATTGACCGCAACCCTAGGAAAAGAAGTTCATGCGGTGATATGCTGCCAAGTGTACATCACTTGAGTTGTGTGCATGCCCATACGTCGGTAGACACATCTTTCCATATATTATCAGGCACGCTCTATATTTCTCATGAAAAGCCACAGCTATTTTAAAAGCACTTCCATGTAGTTGTGTATGTTCACCATATCAATTGATAATACTCTTTGCCTATATTGTACTCTCCATGTGCTCCGAGACCGAGGCTTATATGCTATCCCAGTGTCAAAATCATAATGTAAGCTTTATACGTGCAAATGCTTATATAAGCAGTAACCGATAAGGACATGATAAGATGGGTACATGCATCAATACGGCAAAAAACTCTATTTGCCAAAAATAAGAGAAATCAGGACAACTCGCTTTTTCTCTTTCACAGCAAGTTTTCTCCTGCACTAGCTCTTTTTATAACGTACACCACTTTCCATCACTCTGACTGCATAAATTTGTATAGATGCAATATACATATAATGTTCTTGTTTATGTAGCTTACTCAAAGCACATCGTTTAATGGAAAATATTTTCGTAATAATGGAATGATGTCAAATTCTTTGTTAGGCTAGTGCGTGTGCCAAAGCCACACATTGTATCATGGCTTGTCAAAGAACTTGCAGGATGACTGATGGGAATCACTGATAACCACTGACAGTGTTATACAGATTGTGGATGTCGAAGTTGAGGGAAGATGGTATGTGGTAAAGTACAACAACAAGCAAAATTGTTAAAATAGGCTTCGGTTTCCTATATTAAATTCTAACCTAGCCAAGTAAAAAAGCGGTTAAAACGATGAGTAACGGTGCTCTTGGTGGACGTATTTAGAGTGCCACAAATGGCAAATGCCGTGGGGTCTCATGCATGCACGGGATATTTATATTTCATTTATTCATTATTTAGGTTGATAATTTACCTAGAAGCACAACACAACAGCATAGAAACATGCAAACATGGTTGAGAAAGTAGGTAACATTTTCTCCCGGTATATGCAGCAAACCCATTTAGTTGGCATATTATACATATAGAAGAAATGTATAAAAACGAATAAAGAGGAAGTTTTGTTGGAAAGCCAACCATAGGAAGACTACATGCTACAATGTAAATAGGAATAGAAAACTGTATGTGTACACAAACTATAATATACATACATGCATGTGAAAGCATACAATCCAGTAAAAAGCGAAACCAGGCTAACTCCATTCAGCACAATAAACTTTTTTCAGGACACACATAAAACCCCGAACTTTCGGTTTCATTTTCGTTCCAAACTAAACTTCTTGTAATATTACCAGCCTACATTGTATCATGCTTGCGCATGCATGAAGTGTTCAACAACATATTTACACATTGCGCTACACATACTGCATATAAACATTTCCCTATTCTGAAGGTAAGACGTTGGCTCAAGTAATGTGAAGGTAACTATTTCCTCATTTACATAAATATTCATGAAGTGGGGTACAGGGTTTCCATCAACGGACAAACAACAAGGGTCGATCTATATGCGGTTTTGACCGAAAAACTGAAACCAAAATCGATATGACTCACGTTCAGTAACATATTTCATAAACATACATTTCGGAGATGATAAAATAAGTACCAATTATAGTCTTGTTATTAAGTCTCGATTGAGAATCCCTTGACTTGTCTGTCTGTATATCAAGGGATCAAGTGCAAACCAGGAAAGAAGTCCTATTGTAAAATGCAGCATGGGAAGGGCATTTAGATAAAACGATTAGGTACTTTCCCTTTTATTTGATTCCAGCTAAGCTTATCCTTAAACGACCATGAATGCAATAAAGCGATACATTTCCAATTCACAATGTTTGTGCTCTTTCAAAAAGTCTCCCATTACCCATCCAATTTTTATCGGTTGCCTTTAATATTATTTATATACTTGTGATGATAAATTAACTCATATCGGCTTATTATCGCATTTAAATGTTGTTGGATTTAACATCGTATTAAACGTGCATCGTTCATGTGAACTTATTTATTTAATGGTCTCAATAAGAGTCGGTTGCAAATACAAGTAGACTTGCACATGTATTTGTACATAAACGCATTACGTGCTACTGTATGTTGTGGCCTTCTGGAAACTGTGTCGGTCAATAACTCGTTGTCCCATTCAACTGAAGAAATTACTAACCAGACGCCAAAAGCTTATTGCATGTAAAACGGAGGATATACCCAACCATATGCTGATATTATGTGTAAAATTACGGTATAAATTTAGGCTTTTAACGGATTACAGTGCTTATATGAAACCACGCTACGGTTGTATATCTACATTTGAAATTTCCTGGGTGGAAATTGTTTGATGATTCAAATAAGCATTCTTTGAGAAATTTCCGAGAAAGCATGGATGTCCAGAGGAAAAACGACACTGAATTAGAATTCTCAAAATCGTGCCAGCTTCTTGAGAAACAAAACATGTCTTAAATTATTGAAGCGTTATCTAGTGGCTGATAAGCAGTAATTCTTTAAAACGTATATTTTTTGTCTCCTTTTTACACTCCGTTCATTCAATTCATTTTCTTTCATTAATAATCTTTCTCTGTCGATCCCAGCTTGTTGTTAATTTGCTCCATAACAGGTATGAATAAACAATTAGGATTGAACTTTCCAGCGGTGAAAAATTCTCAGAGTAGCATTATAATTATTTAGCAAGGAATTTCACAATCGCCATGTTGTATTTTGTACGGCCTTAATAGTCTATTGTGGATTGCAACATTTGCCGGCGAGTAGGAACCATTCTGTTTTAATATGCATTTAAGCTGGCTTTCAGGAATTATTTTTATTAGTGTATGAAGGTGTTGTACTGTCGCCCTTCTCACTTGCATACATGAGATTGTCGACAGTGGATTTAACCAAAAAGTTCCAGAGAAGACTTTACTCCCATTCTCAGGTTGTTACCCGCATGACCTACTAACGAAATGAATGTGTTGTGTAAAGTTGCATGTCATGTTCGTCATAATAATATATAGGTTGCTCCTGTATATACATAAAGCATTGAAGTGGTGTAAAGCTCGTCTACTTCTTTTTCTGGAGTGTCCTAGGTATAAGTATAGTGTTTTTTGAGAATTGAGCTGATGTTTTATATACAAATGTTACATATGTACCTACTAGTGGATAGGTAGCTGGTCTTTAACAATTATTATATCTTTAGTGGCAACACTCCAGTTAGTAGTCTTAGACATTCTGGGTTTATTTATTGTATGCTCATTTCCTTCATCTCAACTTTAGAAATGTCTAGAATACCTCGGTTTCTCCTAATCTCCAATGCACTAAACTTACAATACTAAAGCACTGCAACTTAGTGGACTGTAAAGAAAAATCTTTGTATACCACATTAATTGCAAGCATGAATGATGCAAGTAAAGAGCGTTCCGACTCCGGGAAATAATTGCATGAAAATCGCATGCGACTCATGTATTAAGTAACTGTCATTTGGGATGAAATCATTGGGGAGACGTTAATTATTGCAATTTAGGTTATATCTTGAATCTCACCATATTGGTGACCTCGGGTGTGGTAGCGTGGTTATACATCTGTTAGATTCACGTAATCCATGAAGATTCATCGCAAACATCATTGATAAGAACGCTTGCTGTCCCATTCGTTTTTTGATGACAAAAGTATCGGACAGCTATATACCATCAAGTTGTATTAACACAAACACAATATTATAACATGAGTATATGTAGTTTACCTTTATTTTGCAAAATAAACAATATACCTACATAATGTCTACAACTTGACTGGCAATTCTCATACCGGTATAAATTTTTACACTCATCGAGGTAAACATTATAAATCTATTATGAAACTTTGGGGACCCAAAATGATAAAAGAAGACTTGATAGAATGAGTAGCAGTGACAATAATGTAGCAAAAGATTAGATATGTCAAACATCACGGATCGAAGTGAGGTGGTGACCTATTTGTAGTGCAGTGACTTTTCTCCATGACGTATCCTGATTTCTTCATTTCACCCACTTTTACTTCAACGAAGATCGGTATTGACTGTTATTCTAATACGTGTGTATAAGCAATAACAATACAAATACATAATACAATATTGCACAGTCTTATTATATCCAAGTTTTTTCAGCGTTGAAATTACTGGGCCAAATATAAACAAGATTTTAATAGAGTATTTGAAAACATATTCCCGAAATGTGCGCCAACTAACACTTCGTTTATTTGTAGGAAACATTAAGACAAAATATGAAGGCAAGCCTTTCGTTGAACAAAATTCAAAAGAAAGAAATTAGCTTTAGAATTGACCTTGGCAGACACTTGATACGTTTAAACAAAATTGGGTGTATGTAATATGGAAAAAGTATCAAAAATGGATATCAATTCATGAATGACTGCATCCACAGACTCATTGAATGTTAGAGTACACATATATAGTTGCAGTTTTCGTCAACAATTAATAAAGAAAACTAGAAAATTATGCAATGCAAGCAAGCAAAATGACATCTGATCCTGAAGAAAATACCTGAGGATAAGGATAGTATGCAAATAATTTATTCACATGATCGGCATGTGATTCATTATCTCTCACAGAGGAAGTATTCGATCCTTCATTATCGATTCAACCCGTGTAGATTCTAGCATTCAATTTCTAATATCAAATGTTTCGTTAGTTTCGAACATTGATTCGTTATTCGATTTTTATGTTCTAGCTCGAGTGATTCACAAATTTTCCCTTAAAATTTACATGATGTACAATCATAAAGTAAGTTACTATCCAGAACCAAACTTCTGCTTCATTACAATATTCAAATTCTAGGTTACAGCAGACATTGAAATTCGATACTATTTTTCAACTCGACTCTGTCAAAGTCGAAATTCCCTTTGATGATTGAAAGTTTTGCTTTGGTTTGTTAGATGGTAAGAACCACAAATTTTCCAACACACAGTGAACTCTACAATTTAGAAATAACCTTTACGATATGAAAATGAAGTTTTGATGAAACTGGTTTATTGCCTTGCCGGTACAGTAGAATCAGTAAATTCAACAATACTTATTTTTTCGATCTGAACCGAACGTAAGCTTTTTATGATTTTTATGATTATGGTCAGTTGTTCTTGCCATGTGAGGGAATCACGCGGCAGTACCTACCATCACAATGCAATTATAAGTAGTTGTGCATACTAAAGTACTTGATGTGCACAACGCTTTCTCCAGTATATTCTACATATAATTGGTATAGGTAATAGTTTCAGCATAATCGATACATCGCTTTTTAAAATATCAGATTACGATTGGCAGATTATTTACTCCTGCCAACTTTGCCTTTAAATCAAATTGATATGGTGTGTGTTTGTGACGCAAATTCAACCTTTGTGATACTTAATGTCAGTAAATTGCATTTTATGCTTGATAAATGACGTATTTATTTAGTAACGATGTTTCAATTCTTAAATTTCTTCTTTGGTTTTAATAAAGTTCATTCAGCTTCATTTCTTTCTTATTTAATTTGTGACTGATTTTTCGTAGTAACCCAAGAAAATTTGCTTGAGTACCTGTCTTTCAACAAATTGAATGCGAAGGACTTTTGTATTCGTTTGACTTTAAAAAAATAATGGTCGTGTTATACTGTATTGTTCACAAATATACATACAAACATTAAACAAAAAATGTACTCCGCACATTTCATGTTGTTCACGCATATATACATTAATTAGGTCCATGGTCCTTGTGACTCGTTGAGAAGTTCTAGTTCTCATCCTGAGGTGAGTGACCAAGTCAGGGATACGGACGATGAGAAGGATGTTGAATAATAGTCAGTGATCGAATCTATTACAGACATCAGATCATCATCCTCACCTCATCCGTTGCAACACAGGAGCAGGGAAACAACAATAGGAACAAAATGTATTCAAGGTGCGAATATAATTTATTCATTAATTTTTTGCATACAGGTATGCAATACATGTAGGAACGTGGGACTGGGATTGATATTCAGCATAGAACTAAAATGAAGGGCGGTATAATAGGGGTTAAAGTTAAAGATTGGCTAGTGTAGAGTCGAGGTCAATCTATGATGTACCTTTTATACGTATAACTCAACTAATATGGTAAATAATGTGCCATTTACACAGCAAAGCCCTTCACATCAACAAAAGAACTTGCAGCACACTGCGCTTAGATTCATTGAAACACTTGTATTTTTTCCATTATAGTTTATTAATGCTCTTTTGTAAAAAGTGATGTAACAGTATATCCCATCTATTGTGTCGCTGAATAAATTTAGCCAACTCCATCCATGCAATGTTCAGAGACAATTTTGGATTCAAAAGTTTTCATAAGGCTTTATCTGACTTTTAGAACTTTGTATGTCAGCTCATGTGGCGACCCATACTGAAGTAAACACAAAATGGCATACATTTAAACATAGAGATACATTTTTGCTTCTAAAACAAAACCTGTATTGTTATATAATAAAAATCATGGTGCACATGCCACATGCTTCATAATCGTCAGTCTAGACTAGACCACAACAAGCCCACAACGGCATTTATAAGTGTATGTAAGTAAAGCTATCCTATATTCACTTATTGCACCGAGTACGTTCTTTTGGTCTTGATTCACGTTGCATCCATCCACTCCACACTATTCTGTTAATTAAATTCCAAAAGTGAATATTCAAGTGACCATACAGATGAAACTAGAATCACCACTTTTCCTTTCAAAGCACAAAATACACAACAGCCTATGAATTGCAATTGCAAATAAACAAACAATACATGTGAATCTTCTTGCGTCGGAAGTTCGCGTTAGCAGTTGGCACATAAAAAGTGTTGGTGTTAACAGAATGCTTGACGCTTATCAGGGCTCATTTACCGCTTTTATCACTATTAGCTGAATAACATAATATTATGGAATTACAAAACTTGCTTTATACTTCATTGTTAACATAAGAATACAAATTAGTAAGCCTCCTACATTCATATAATACATTGAATAATAGCAGAAATCAACGCTATTATAATTCACTGCAGGCGGACAAAAAAATGAAGAAATGCAACAAAGGAAATATGTTTCATTGTGCATAAAGTAAACAATGTAGGTGGCATAAGCAAGTCTATAATATGTATTTGTATATGAATGAATGGGTGCATAGCATAAGGACTATAGGCACAAATTATTGAATTGATATGATGATATCCTAATCCTAATAAAAAGTCAATATCAATGTTATGAAATCACCTAACCATACCAAAACCCAACAATGTGCGAGCCTTGAATTTTACAAAATATTGATGCCCTTGAGACAAAAGAGCAGATAGCATTTTTTAAATACACAACACATTATTACACCCCGTTGAACTTTAAAATCAAGACTTTCAGAGATTGGTGACACATTTTTCATCATGTAAACAGCAGTAGCATAAAAACTTTTACGCATGTTTTATTGCATTTGATGACTTGATGCATTGATGTAACCTCAAAATGAGCAGATTTAAGTCCAATTTAGCCAGGCTATAAAGCAAAGTACGATAGCAATATTGCATAATATATGTCTTAGTCTTAACTAAAGCCAAGTCGCATAGTTTTTAAATATGTGTACATTATTTTCCTGTGCAAGATTCATCCCAACGATGAACTATAGATTACATAAAATCTAAATGTAAATATACATAAACCTAATTACTTGTAGCAAAAATTAAGCCATTAAAAATATTTCAGTACGTAAAAAAATTAGCAGTTCAAAAGATGACGGGTGACACATTTTTTGACAAGGAAGGCTCACGATGCAAAAATTTAGTGTAAACCATTTGTGCAAAACTAAAAAATGCAATGTAAGAATTAGTAGGAGTTTATATATTGTATAAACATTTTATATTAAGTGGTTCTTTTACATTTCGGTTAATTATCACAGAACAAACATGTCAACACACTGATTTGGATTGTGTTTACTCATTCATGAACGCATAAAGCAACGACGACATTCAAGAAACAAGAACAAGCAATGTGAAGTGATATTTAACTGCTATAAATTGGAGGAATATACATTGCATAGTCAATATACAGGGACACAGCAGACTAGTTCAATCGGAGCCACTGCGGAAAGTGCACATTATTTTCCTAAGAGAACTGCCTACAACCTACCAGTCTGCACGGCAATGGAATGCCTTAAGTTGTATTCAGTTGCCAGCACCAGCTCTGTTTGCAGTTCTGTGTTCCATTTTTCTGTGATTATTTTTGGCCTACAGAGAGAAGATCAAAGATAATCTACATGGAATGAAATAAAATGAACAAAGTGCCATAGCAGTTTTTTACAGCAGCAGCAGGAACAATGTTTTTACTCTGTCCATAACACAGCAGCATTAGCATTACATATATGACTTTGAGTCTAAATACATAGTATAGACATTCTTGAATTTGCAGAAAAACCAATTCCATACCGTCACACGCAAAGCAACTATACATGAACAGATTTAATAAAGTCAATATTGCTTTTAATTCTATCGGTATGGCTTATTTTGGCATGGCCTGGCCTTGCTAGGTCGTTGGACTGATGACCCAGAAAGGAACTCACTTTTCATCTGCACATAAAATTCGCAAGATGTGTATATAAGTTTTCTTTGTGAACCCAAATATATAGACGTAGGTAGCTACCTATTATAATGTGCATGCAAACATTACTAAAATTGCAAAGACTCCGCTTGCTAGCACCAATGTAATGAGTGTATTACCATTTTTTAGCATACGACTTTTTTCATGTGTATTAAACAGACTCGCATATAAAGAGAATGGAAGGGTGGAATGGCTGAATGGTTTAACTTCTTCTACATCCATATTTCATAGACATATATATATTAGATGCATATCAAATACACAAGCATTACTTATATTCCATATAAGAGTCACGCTTAAAATACGCACTAAAATTGCTGACGGTAACATTACACAGACCAGAAAAAATTCTTACACAGAGGACTCACTTTTGTGTTATATAGGTCCTTTCCTTTTCATTACATTGTTTGCAGATTTTGCATACACGTCATTGTGAAGGCCTGCCTTATAAAATGCCTACTTTGTCTGTTTCTGTGTCGCCCATTCTAAATAACTTCTCGAGCTATTACTCCAACCAAGTTTAACTCTTTACTTAATCTAGTATTATTTACATTACGATGCACAGAGCTACACAAACATACAGGAGCATAACCTATTTTGTGCCGTTTTCGACGCATCATCATCATGTGTGATATAATGATCCTGGTGACTGCATGGTGACATGTTATGAGATGCTGATATCTTGAATGTAACACAAAGCAATACTGAAATGCTCTGAGTAGGGCAATAAACAAAAATAAATCAAAACGATTTTTTCCTTTTGGATGTGTTATATACGACATTTCGAAATTTATATAGCAAATCGACATCTCTCTTAACCGTGCTGTGGGCTTTGAAAATGCGAATGGTATAATGCAGCATTTTCCTTTTAAACGCTGATTCTTAAAAAAGTGTGGGTGGGAAAATTTACGTGTGATTGAGAGCAAAGAGATCTTTAAAAAATCTTGGCACTTGATCCTCACATTTCCAAGCTGTTGGTATTACATTTGCTCCGGTTACATGCTAAAAATGAAACGATATTCAAATATAAGATATTATGGAAATCCCTTTGCCCTTTGTAAGTATATTTCTGCTACTGTTATAATGGGAAAGGAAATGGAAAGTGAAAAGAGTAAAAACAACTTAAACTTTTATGCTTTTGAAGCAAATAGAAGCTTTAGTTGGAAGTATAGTCATAAGCTTTAGTATTATTTCTCTTGTCAAAAACTTTATACAATTTAGGTCAAACAAACTTGAACCATAAGTAATCCCTGACTGGCTAAACAAACAAATCGGAATGCGCAAAGAAATGATGATGAGAGAGAAACATACCAACAAATCAAATACTACATCTGTAAATTTTTGTCATAAAGCATAGAATTACTATTCTACATGGTAGTCGGTACAAATCAATCAATAGTAACAATAAGATAATGAAACCTGCGTAAACTATTGCACGAGTACATTGTATCCATTTTTGCGAATCTACAAAGAAGGATATTTTATGTTTTTTGCTTTACAGCTAGGACGAATTAACAATAATATCAATCAACCAGGCAGGAGGAGGGGGAAAGAGGTGAAGAATGGAAGCGAGTAGGTATATAATCTATTATCACAGAAATATAATAGACAGTTAGACAGCAGAGCAAACTGCAAGTGATTTAACCTCCTACAGAACATCGACATCGGCTTGACCGTGACACGAAACTTAAAGTCAACGCAAAAATTAATATTAAATTAATCAGGAGTGCAGAAGACATTATACCTATACAGAAATATACAACTTTATGTATTATATCTATGCAATTTTCATACAGTTTACGTGTACACATATATAGGTTATAGGTAAGCAGGTACAAACACAATGCAAGTACACAGGAGAATAACTCATAGAGATACACGTTTATACATACATAATAGTGACTAATTCACACGATAAAAATTCACTAGTGAACTGTAGTTATTACTGTTGAATAGGAGACCTTGAGGACGCCACTACAACAGAAATGGCCCTCAACTTTTAAGCGTCCCTCAGAAAGTTCATTCTAAAACCGTTCACAACGGATTCGCGAACACAGAATATTCTGCATTTGCGTGAATGCTAGAAGCTTATGTCCCTTTGCTTGTTTTGCATCTTCATCCTCGATCCTCAATTAATCTGTACGCAGATGTAGGCATACTAACGCACACACTCATACCTTTCTGTTATATTCCTCTCATCATCGCCAAGTGCACAATTTATCCTGCGTGTACGCGACTTTGCATCTCATATCATGAGCGCTGCAAGCAAGCAACATTGAATATCATGTGCTCTTTAAAGAACAAGTAGTTGACAATAGCTTTAAAATGAAAATGCTTTATTCCTCCCTCGTATACAGCATGCAAAAAAATTGCGCTTTCATTACATAATGAGAAGACGCGCGAGCAAAAAATACATGACATTATAACCTGTTTGTCAGTGAGCACTGCGCGTTCAAATTTTAGCAGGAATGTAACATGGACTAATAAAAAAAATAGGCGCATACTGTATCCTCCTCTATAGTTTTATTTCGTTGTTATTCATCATCTTTGAAAATATCTTAATGAGAGTGCATTAATAGCATGCAAGTTTGGGCGCATTCCTTTGACGCTATCATTTTTATGTGTAAAACTATTTAAGCAGCTATTAATATAAATGCTTTGAAAATTCGAAATTGCGTATTTAGTTGTGTAATCAATAAGCTGAGCATAAAAGAAGGGAATAGCTGACAGAAGTTTAAATTATTTTTTTGGTACGAAATTCCGAAACTTACAAATCAATGTTCTTCATTCTCATCAATCGTATGTACTTATTTAATCTGCTGCATAATGCAATTCGCACACGTAAAGAGCGATTATGAATATATATTATGCCAGTAGTTGGTATGAATGACTTGCTCTTGGCTTGTTTTCCTGAAGCCCTCAATTCACAGCCACCGCCGCCGTCATCATCCTCACCAGTTACTCATTCAACCTACTTTTGATCCAATACAGTGAATACCACACTGCTGGTGAACATCATCCCAAAATAATATATCATTCCCTGAATGTCTATACGCACATAATGTGCTCATGGTGTGTATGGTTTGTGCGCTCATTCAAGACGCGTATCTTCGTAGCATAGCCAAGAGTAAGGAACACTGCAGGAATACAAGGCAATATAATGTAATAATTTGTGGAGTTAGATATTTCCTCTGAAACTAGTTCCAAGGCAAAAAGGTCTATGTCAGCTGCAGTCTCAATCCCTTCATTATCATCAGTAACATTGTGGGTGACACCTGTTCACTCACATTCATTCGTGCAAAAATTACACAATAAATACTTATGCACTTTTTTGGCCAAAAGCATGACAAACTATACTTGATGATTTGTTTATATAATAATATATAAAGAACACTGTACTGGGTTCTCGCACAACCATAACACAGTTTTATGCGCTTCTGCAAAAAGGCAAAGAATTATACAAGATGCAGCTCATCATGATAAATATCGTGCACGATGGGGAAAACTTTACCAGACGTCCCCACACTGTCTGTGTACCATAGTTGGTTTGGTGCACCTGATGCTTATCATCGATGGGCATCAGTCATAAAAACAGAAATAATGTAACCTTTAAAAAATTGCAGCCTTTAAGGCTGGAAGGGCTAATAAAATACATGCTGAAAAAAACCCATTTAAAAATGTACATAGAAACGAAGACATGGTACTGGAGACGGTGGAGCCACCTCCCCACCACAGGTTTTTAGAACAATTCCTGGATTTTCTCAAAAACAAAGAAATCTCATAGAAAATGTGAAGCACAGTTTTTTCTCTAGTCTTTGGCGATCATGTACATACCAAGAACTCCGATCTTGCTGCATGGAAAGTATGAGAATTTGGTACTTCAAAGTCGGAAGTTGGGATGGAGTCGGAGGGAGCCATGGTCGAAATGGCACAGTTCAAACCGTTAGTCCACCTTACGACCTTGTTGAATGTTAGATATTACGTGCCTCCACCTAAACAAGATAGGGCACGCAAAATTCTTACCAATTTTACTTTAAAAATGTGCAAGAAGCAATATTGCAATGAAGAGCAGGAGATAGCACTGGTCCCCTCCTTGGTTGCTGATTATTGTAAAATTGGTCGGAATTTTGGGTACCCTACCTTAGTTTAAGTGGAGGTACACAATATATAATAATCCAAAAGGTTGAAAAACGTTCTGCTGGCTCGAACTGTGCCATTTCGACCATGGCTCCCTCCGACTCCATCCCAACTTCCGACTTTGAAGTACCAAATTATAAAGGGTTGTCACAAATTGTTATTCAAGTGTGAGGATTGAGGATATGGCGACTACTATGTCGCATCATGGAATATGGAGCATCTGACAACAATAAGTTCTAAATCTATACTGCTCGTAGTAGTGCTCATTCGTATGTACCACATGAATGTGCTGACGATGAGTTCTGAGTTGAAAGCTAGAGCAAGTGCATCATATAACTGGTATAAGCGCATACAAGCAAGGTATAAATGGAATAGAATTGCTAAATTAATAAGGATTTTCTACTTCAGCATTTATTGTTCCGCTGCCCTCTCATGACCCTAGCCCTTGATCTCATTTCTTGAGGTTCGTTGGATGTTGTTGCTCTTCTGCCGCCTCTATCGGAAAGTAAGATGCGAACAGAATATCTCATCATCTTCCCTGTGCATCTACTATTATTTCACATATGTACTTCAAGCTTCCATACACCATTTGCACCATACATTTTCCGCACAAGAAGATTTGGATTTATGCATATTTGTTGATAGCTTCTTTGATTAATCGTGCTTGCATAAATTAAGAGTAGGTAGGAGTGCAATGTCACCATTTTTATCAAGTGCATTCCACTCTTTAATTTCATGATTTGAAAATGACGAAAAACATGCATTACATATCATGAAACAGTTTAAACGAATATATTCGTTTATGAATAAAATTTAAAAGTAAATGAAGAGGAGAGCCAAGTATACAAAATCCAATTATCCGAATCAATTTGTTTACATTATTTTCTTTTAATGAGTCCTATCATCAATGAATAAGTAATCTGATCTGCATATTGAGGTTTCTAACAAGAAAAGTTGCTCAGGACAGGAAAAAATGAAAAAATTATCCACATATGCATCCATATCGTAGATTTAAAATGTTTACAAAAAAAGCTAAATTTACCGTTTAAATATTTCCTGCTTTGATTACTATAATCATCACATCAAAATTACCATTTTATATTTCTGCTTTTAGACATCCAGTCGACAAAGTATTCATAAAATTTCCTCCTCCAGAGTTATTCTATTTTGCAAGTAGCTACCTGCGCCGTCATACGTCAAAATGGCAAAGTTTTTCTCTGAAGAACTCCAAGAGATCTACAAAGTTACGGTGAACCCGGTAGTGAATCCATTGAACGTAATGTGGGTAAGCCACCACCATGAGTAAATAAGACGAGTGGGGGATTTATCAACAAAGTTTGGTTTTACCTCGGAACTAGCTATTACATAAGAGAATGAGACAGTCTAATCAAATCAGCATGAGTGACAACTGACAGGAAAACACAGACTTTTAGAACACTAGCCAACCCTGTTTAGCAACCAAACATCATATTTCATACCATATAGTTGCATCATGAAAAGAGAAAGTCCTCAAACGAAACCCGTTTCCGGATGTAAAGCCATGGAAAGAAACCCCGATGGAGTGCAAGCAACTGGCACGCATGGCAAACAAAGAGCCCCACAACTACTGCCATGCCCCAACAGCCAGATTACCAGCATAAATAATATAAGAATAATAACGCGGAACGTTTTGAGCTGTTGTTTTTTAGCCCGTCGCTCCCGATATGCTCTTTTCGAGAATACCACTTGCTTATTTTAATGAAATTTTGACCATCCTTTACACAAAAGGGCTTTTCTACTATAGCGAGTAAATCTCAAGCTTCTTGAAGACTCACGAGCGGAGGATGAATATAAAATATTTTCGACGGACTGACGTAAGAAAGCCAGACTACCAAAAGTTTGTTTGCGTATCATGTTGTGGTAAGCGGCAGACAAGAGGTGGTGCCCCTTCCTGAAACTCCATAATGAACCGATGGCAAATGATATGAAAAAGAATGAAAAACCTGCGCCTAAGCACACCATCATGATGATATAAGCTCCTGTCTTTTTTATTCGAGCTTTTCACTTGAAAAATGTGTTTTTCAGTGTGCCTTTTTTGTTGATGATGGGCAAGTGCAATAGCCTAGGCAAGTTGAATGGTGAAGGCTCTTCCGGAAATCAATGAGGAGCAATGACCTCAAATTCCCGCATCCACGTGAAGTACAGGATGAATCGATACGCCACCGGGTATACCAAAATATTTCTCATGTGAGAAGATGGGGAATGTGATGCCATTAATATTACGTATTGTTATTATTATTATTACAGAAAGCATGGAATGCACGAAGACAGACTTGCTTGATAGTGTTGGAGGCATGGCGCTCAGTTGAAAAGTTCATCTTGAAGGTAAATATAGCCTGACTGTTTCTAAAAATGAGTCCGATATCACTGGAATAGCTTTTTCTTGCCAAATATACTGTTTCTTACTTGCAGACCAAAGAAACAAGTCTAGGGTATACTTTTTAGTGGGAACATGCACAGTGGAGAAAGGCAAATATCCACCATGCTGAAACCCGGTATACTTTCATGGTAGCAGCTCTCCTTTTTCCCTTTCTCCAACATATGGTGTTGGTATGCTCACGATGTCGAGAAGAAATGGAAAGCGTTTGGTTGTGTGTAGTTGGGTGGTATACTGTAATAAACATGATAAGCAAACACCATGCCGCTTCTTTTCCCGGGTTGGACTGTCAGTTGGCGTTTCCTGTGCCGTTCCTACAATTGACAGGGTTTTTGTTTCATCCAACGGCAAAAAATAGTATACCCTTTCACTTCCAGTTCTTGTGCCAAAACGTACAAACCCGAACCGAAGCATAGGAGCTGAGTTGGGCTAGGCTTTTGCTGGTGTGCTTTGCCTAGGCCGGCTAACGACCCCGAAAACTTGGAGTTTGCAAAAAATCATTTCCTTTTCTTCTGTTCCCACACACATACATATTATTATTCTAAACTTTCCGTAGTACTTGCAATGGAATGTTTTTAAAATAGACATGAGAATGGGAGTGTATATAAATTTTATATTTTGTCATAGGTTATATAATACAGTGGCGCGGCTGCCAAATAATGTTATACTGTCAATTATTGCCCATTATAAGAAACCAATAAAACTAGGATTGGGAAATAATTTTTACTGAAAATATGTTATCAGTCAGAATATTATAGTATTTAAAAAATGAATGGAGTTGAGTTATTATCGAAGAATGTTAAAACGAATGGACTACGGTATGAACCTGTTTCGTTTCCACATTACGACATTTGGGGAAACAACAGTTAAATATATTCATCAGTGTTTTACAGGATATATGCTGAATGCTGACTCATTATTCTTCCGTGTCGTGGGGTGTGATCGTAAAAATGCTTTTCTCGGATTTGACTGCCATCTGTTTCAGAAGATGATGAAGATGATGAGGTATTATGTACACATTTGCTCGGACATGCTTCCCGGTGTTTAGCAAGAAATATATTGACCTCAATAGACAAAGCAATTGCTCGTTTTTCCAACTTCCGTGTTCCGGATTCTTTGAGAATGAGCAATGAAAATTAGAGGGGAATTGTGAATTTATGTCAGTTTCCATTTCCTGCGAGTAATTTTTCCGGTATTATGAATAAAATTGTGAAACGTTACATTTTCACGGATTCAGAATAGCACTTTTATGCATGCCTTATCCTAATATTTTATACACTTTCTCCTTGTCACTGCATTTATGCATAATATCTAGTTGCTTTTGCAAACATGGTCGCAATTCACCAAGTTTCACTATTCCTCGTGTAAAAATTGGTAGTGTTATGTACATATGATGTCGTTAATTACATTTATTTCATCACATGATTTGCAGCAAGTGAAAGAAGCATCATTTGGGAGCAAAGAACTTTCATTAAAATAAAATGAGAATGTGATGAACTTACCTTTCATGGTTTAATCAACTCCGAAGTAACAGTCATCATTCTTCTCTTGTTTTTTCATGCGTGTAAGTATGTACTTCTATTTGGCTAAATGACTTCGATGCAGAGAAAGTCGATGTGCTACCCTCCCTCCACTACGTTATAGGATAGAACAAGAGCTCCTTCGTTATTAGAGAAAGGCTTGAAATGGATGAGATTACACGAAACGGATGCATGTGGGCAATGTTCTGATGCTGCTGTTGTTGAGGGAAAATGCGCGGTTAGCAGAATGGTACAAGTAGCTCCGTTAAACTTGCTATCTTGTTATATACACTGATAGTGTTTTGGCTCCCAAAGTACGTCTACAGATACTTCACAACTTTTATGCACACTAGCTTCTTCTCCTAGCATTTGCTGCAGACCAATTTAGTTGGTCGAGTCCCTTGAACTTCTACTACTTTCCCAAAGGCTCCAGCGTCACTCGCGAAGGAACGAACTAAAAGGTTGCCAAAAAAGAAATCGATTTTGTACATGCTATACATAGTAAACATGATATTGAGTAACACACTACGACTACTATATTCCTTCTAAAGAACGATGAATACCCTGGAGGGCACGGAAAGGATTCTCATTCTCAGTCGTGCAAGGTACTTCTGATGTGAAAGCATATTGTGCGCTATGGTAGATCTGCCTGCCTTGTGTAGACGGAAGGCTAATGGCCCTTTAAATATGTATGTACCCTTTTGTATGTGGAATAATGGAACTTTTTCCGCTTTACTCAAACTCTCATCCTTTCACTTTTCCCATCTCTGATGTTTAAGTTTGTGTTAGTGTTCAGTCATGCAACTCAGGTTATAAGTGTTGGCTTTCCCTACAGTTGTCGCTTTCCGTGTGCCTATTTCTAATTCCATGAAATGCTGCGACCTTTTGGCTAACAGAAAAATAAAGCTTATTGGAATAGTAAGACTACAATGAAGTAAATAAAGTGTATTTAAATCTATCGATATTTTTTCTCCTTAATGCACAATAGCGGGTTGGGTTTTTGTTGAGTTATATGGGAGTAAGGTACTTATGCCTGCTCATACATAATACATTTCCCTTTTCACAATGCTGTTTACACCACATTGAAGTAAGGAAGGTCACCGACCTCGAAACAACCAGGAAAGGGCAGGAATGTAGGGATTTCTACAGAAAATCTGGAACAGACTAAGTGGTACTTACTCACAGAGTACTATAGAATCACTTTCTATAGATGCTTCTACAATGTAGTCACATTTGCTGTTCAGGTGTAGGCACTGCAAAACTCAGACCCTATATGTACTCATGTAGCTTTCTCTGGAACTTTTTATGCGAGAGATTATCTTCCGTTTCAAAGTCTCCTTTTGTATCAAAGTCCGCGTTGCAGTTGTTGAGCAGTTGGTGGAGGCTCCGTCTGAAAAGAAAACAGAAAAACGGATACTGTAAGTAAAGTACGTGAGGTACAATATATTGCGCATTTACATGCATATTTTTCACTTGACTAGTAAATACTTTTGAAATCTGTTTTAAGCTATATTGGTATCTGACACAAGCTTAGCAAGCATTTTCGAGCATTGTTTCTCAGAACTTAATTGATGTAGAATACAGCATATCCAACGATATTCTGTTCTAATCAGGAATATGTTGTAGTACTGAACGCGCATCAGTTGATATGTGATCAATATATCTCTACTCTACAAAAAACTCATGGTACGTTTTTGGATTGCCTAAGGTAGTGGGAAGACGTATTCATCTACTTGTTTTAATGCCAATGACCTTTCTCCAGCTACTTCAATGAACTTCGTCAATACGGTTTTCTGTTTCATACAATGGAAAACATCCAAACATAAAGGCGAGTTTACAACACCGTGTAGATATCAAAAGCCCATAGCATCACATATAATAATGATGTGGACAAAACCCTCGAATAGGAAGAATAAATAGGACAGTTATACTCTTAAAAAGGTTTTATTACTTTTGCTGTTCCAATATTATTATGATTTACTTAGGATAAAAGAAAGGTTAAAAAATACAATCACAGCTTATTCAATGTTTTTTAAGGATTAGAACAGTTTTGTAGGAACCAAACCTTTTTGAAAGTCATAAAATATCCGTTTCTTTATTAAGATTGCGTAGAAAATGGTTTATTCTTATGCTGATTGTAAAGGTCAGGACCAAACCCAACGGTATTTTTATGAGCCTACTTGGTGAAAAAGTTTATTCGTCTTTTTATGTCCAGCACTCCAGCTCATCAAAATAACATTTAGATATGCATTTTTATTCATAGCATATTATAACTCCTAAGGGTTCCTTACAAACACCTTACAGACTTTAGGTCATTGGTCATTCAAGTTCATGTTTACACGACTGCCCAGTTCCATGTGTTAGGTACTTCCTTTAGATTTTTATGAATATTTATGAACCACATTACACATAAATTAAGCGTTCATTACAAATCTTTTAAAAAATTTACCGTTATTTTAGAAATATTTACATTTCAACTAATTTTAAGCAAGCTATTTTTTACGGACAAGTCATAAATGAAGTTTGTGAGCCTACATTATCAAGAAAAGCGACAATAAATGTCAAACTTGGAAAACAATGCCTTTACAACTTTTTCTTTAAAGGCTCCCGTTTCCATCCTGTAAATAGCTTACATTTTAGATAATATTTTGGCGCTTTTCATACAATTAAACTGTTTCAAAAATCAACATAAATAATGTTTCGCTTTGTATCTCTCTTTGTTCTGGCTGTATTTGTCTCAATTAGATTTTCCCAATATGAATAAGAATAAACCGGACCAATTCTTTTGTTGCTAAATGCTTTTATTTTACTAGAAAGCACTGCGCGTGCTTACTATATTAAATCCCACGCATTACTCACAATATGTTAGAAGTTACATAATGCACCACCTACAACTTTACTCTGCTTTTCCTAGAGGATAGGATAGGGTTTAGAGTTCCCTATTGACCTAGATTTTCCACTTCTAGTTTGTGTGTAGACATACATGGGAGCGCTTCTAGTTACATGAATCTTTTGCGTTTTAGACATGCCGAAATACGAGACTGAGACTAGATGAGAAAGAACTATAGCTATTGGACTTTTTGGAAGTACATGCCTTTAAGTTTTGCTATTATTCTTTACTTCTCCGATGTGCACATGTAAGTATGGCCTATATTATGGAGATCTCCAGGAATAGGTGGTAAAATAAAGTACACAATGAAGTGTACCCGGATGTGTCTGCTCTTATTCTTTGATCAGGACTCAAAAGCATTTTATTGATATTGAATTTATTGGATTTTCGCGATCGCGGCAAATAGAGAACAAGTGTGAAAGATGTTTCTATTATAATAACATGTCCATGTTTAAACTATAAGCTCTACTTACTTATGTTGGAATGAGAATTTTACATCACCTCAAAAGTTTATTTCGTATTACTACACAATGATTATGATTCTCATGCTCTCCTTGAGCTAGAGGAAATACAACTTTATTTAATCACTGTTAAAATTATAGCATAGCATATACCACTCATAAATTACAAACTGACTTGTTCTATTGTCCAGACTTTTGAATACAGCTTGTTTCGTGGTTTAAACAACTTGTCAAATTGCGATAACTAATTCTACTTTTTTTATACACTGGATACGTTGAGCCCTTATTAAGTATGCATTGCTCATTGGAAGTATTTACTTAAAATTAAATCTTCCTAGACTCCTCTACTCATGAATGTAAAAAACAATAAACGAAATTTTCATGCTGCTTGTTGTGCTAATACTTTGCGTGGAAGCACATACAATATTCATCAAAATATATTTCTTGGACATAAGTAAAGTTTCTCCTAAGCACCCAGAGAACCTACAGGACAGCATGTCAAACTTAAGCTGAGCACAAAACATAGGTGAGTACGGCAAGATTGGCAAGTATTACAAACTGCATCCATGTGTACATAGTAGATCCGAAATGAGTCCAGGTTGTATGACCCAAAACGGTGTCATTCCCTCCTGACACATTTTTGCCGATGACGACAACTGCCACTACTTCTACAAAAGCCCGGACACGAGCGAGATATCATTTATTTCACAAGCCAATACTTGCTACTATGCTCCAGTAGAGCGCTGCGGGTAGAGTAACAGTCTGCTAACGTGAACAAAGAGATTCTTTGAAGCGATCTGCAGGATGCGTGTTTTGTACCTGAACCTGAGAAGGAAAATCTATTGTTTCTACAGCATATACTGCTCCTAATTGAATTCAAGGCGGATAAGGCCATGATATACATATTAGCCAACTGTTAGAAAGAAAAGCAAATACACACCGGTAGAGGTAGATTAGGCCGTCTAAAAATTAATAATATACTTAATTTTAATTTCAGAAAAAACATTCATTTGCTAAAGGCAACTTTTTTAAAAGCTACAACACCCACTGCTTTACTGGATTTTTCTAATTCATTGCGTTAGATGTAGGCAAGAGTTTGCAATGCAAAAGCGATAATTTATAGAAAATAAAAATCACAAGAATCGGCAGGTGGAAGAATCAGCTCTTTCCTATGTATAACAAGCCAGTATTAATGGTGTGTACTATCGTGTCAAACATTTTTATATTCCTGCTTCCTAGGACTTGAACCAAGGCGTCTTTAATTTACCTTTTTGGTTCTTACTACTAATAATGTTCAATCCAATTTTATGCAAAAGTAAGACTCAACTTTAACCTTTGATTAAGAATTAAGATTGCAGTGGCCGTGCAGGTAATGTGGTTCTATGAAATTCCCACTAAAATAGGAAGACAACATACAATTTATTAAATTACTTGATATCAAAAGAAAGTCTTATTTTCCTTCAAACACTCTGATAACACAGAGCATCGTATCAAGAAATTTATTCATTTGCGCGAAAATCAGCGTGAAAATGTGGGGCCCTATATTGTTAGAAACACATATGAGTCTAAAGATTTTGCATTCTGCCTATTATTATAGTCAATCCATCATATTCAAAAGGAGTACAAACTAAAATCTATTACATCGTACTGCTATTCTTGCAACTCGACGTATTACTGTTCTCTTCTTTTCATTTCCACCATGTAGTAATTCCATGTTTATTTAATACACCATGTGCTCATAAAATCTAGCAAGATGGTTTACGCTGGTTAAGGATCGATACCTCTTTTGCGAATCTATGTCAAATGTCACTGACTTCTCCAGTTAAACCGAACAATGTTAGGTGGCAACGGTGGCAATGTTAGCCGCATGAATAGTGTTCAAGTACATATGTATGTATATATCCATGACAAGGAAAGTCAGTCGGTGTCACTCAGCCACGCTATCCTAACTACCTACCCTGCATCATCATTATATTGCAGGTGTTTCACTTTCCTCATGCTATTCTGCTCTTAGGCAATCATCTATTAATTCCTTCTTCTCGTTTTTATTGTGTTTATTATTTCACTTTATTTCTAACTCACGATGCTAACTCCCGGACTTTCAATTAGCTCTTTTTGTCATATACATAAAGAAAATTGATCGTTTTAAAATTGCGTATGCAAATAATTCAGAGAACATGTAAGTATGAAGTAATTAATATTGAAAAGTTCACGTACTGGCTCATGTGACAGGCAATTGAGGAGAAAGCAAAACAACATGCAACAGCTCTGGATACGTTTTTGTAACTACATAAATGCACACAAATATCAAGAAAGTACAAAGCTTTATTTAAACATTCATTAGCTCAACTTTTGACAGTTTTGACCAATACTGGCTCAAAAATCATTAAACTGTCATAAGGCTGCAAAGCAATAAATGTTTTAAACTGAGAATACTTTGTAGTTCATGAATAAAATTTTGCATCTCAAACAATTACTTAAGGCTTAGGATCAAGTGAATAGCATACAGATATCAACAACTGTAGCTATGAATGATTAATGAAGAAAGAGGCAAAGTATGAACAAATTATTCATGTCGGAAAGTCAAGTATTTTCATAACATTAAATTTTAAAATGTCTGAATTAAAGCATGATATTTTATATGGGTCCTTGGCGTGCGTGGACTTGTAAAAATTCTGACAATTACAATGATCATGTTAGCATGAACCTTAAACTCTAAAATGATGTCCAATATCCAAGTTAAAACTTCAACATATATAAGCGCTCACAAGTTAAAGTCTACAATAAGGTTTGTTGGGTATCAACTTGGACGTTTCTTGGCATATAATAATTAAAAGTCGACAAAAGTTGGTGGTCTTATCTAACCAAAACGCGATTATGTAGACTCGCAAAGAAGGTTTCACGGCTCTGTAAGCCCATAAACCTTGTTCATGAACTAGTCAAAGATCATGTTTTAAAGTTATTCAACTTGCATACACACAATAATCTGACAACATAGTCAGGATTTGTTTGAGCCTTGACTGTGGTGTATGAAACTGGATATTAGTTTTTTGACAGTCACAACGACATAAAGTCCACATTGGATCCAAGAAATCGAAATATATTAGTTTGAAACAAAAAAATTAATTACCACAAAAAAAAATACGAACGATTAAAAATTTAATGTGTCATGCATAGGCTGGTTGTCCAAATTCAAATATGTAGTTTGTGATTTTTTTTCTTTTTCAAACCAATACTTAAAAAATACTACAAATTACTTCTTCAACTTCAAAAATACATTATTTAACTACAATATACTGGGATTCTCATCAAACATTTATTATGCAAATATTAACACATGTAGATATACTAGTAGTATACATTATTGTAGGATCCATTGGTAGAACATGAGGAAACAACATTTCTGCAGATTATGTACAAGCGCCGCTTCTAGAGGCAATCAAGTAGAAAGACATTGAAAATAATTTTACAAGTCAACTGCAACAATGGACACAATGAAATCTTACTTCCACTAAAGTCGCCAGAAGTTAGAAGTAACGTGACGTAACACACCCAAGGAAGTTGCGTGGCAAAGCAAAACATTGTAGCATCACAAGAAGTTACGGTAAGTTTGATGCAATATTGCGTATAGGGTTTTAGTGAGTATACCAATATCTTACAATATTTAATATGTCAGTGTTCGCTTGCGAATAATATTAAAACAATTTGTTAAAAGATGGCAATCACTTTTATTGTTGTTTCAATTATCGGGAAAACCTATTATATCTTCCACATATGCTGCTCATGTGTATTTTTGTTAGCTATTCATATACAAGTATGCAGAGGCACATGAGTAATATCAGTGTCTATGCATAGTAGACGGGACAAGGCGAGCACAAGAGTGCAACGAACAGAGAAAGGTCAGCAGTGCTGCTGCCATACACTGGATCTTTTTTTCTGTGTCACTCAACATTCAGAATCAGATTGCCAAAAATTGTAGCACACATAATATAATGATGATTATATGCACATACATATGATAGTTATAGTATTTGAGCTAGTTAAGTGGTAGTAGCTTAGCAAGTTTTTGGAAGTTCTATAATATCACTTCTCATCAGCACCACAAACCAGAACTTATTTTTGATAATCTTATATCCTGATTTTGTTCTTTGCCACGTCTGCGATCCAAATCTGTCAACTGAAATAACATACCTACGAACAAATTCATTTCTAAATTCTTCTAATATTGTGTATTGAGCAGAATTCATTGAAAGCCTACATGCCCACGATTTTAAGACATTTACGTAAGCGAAATATTCATCTTTTTTAAATAAGCTTTAAACATTGAACTCCTCGTTGAACTAATAGTAAATCCAACCTCCATACAGGAGGAGTAGAAGCGCTTGCAATTCATAACATTGACAGAGTATAATTTATTTTCAAATCGATCATATTTCGTTTTCAACAAACATTTAATACTTGAATAAAGGATCATCCCAAAGCTTCGCATACCTATGTCAAAAATCACAGCACAAATGCAATTTTTAAATGGTATAAAAACTTTCACTTCCTTTTTTGTCATGTTGATTGTGTATTTGAAAGGACCATTTGAAGCCATATAACTTTTTGTAAATAGTTCCGATCATTCAAAACACTTTACAGATTAAAATTTTTGCTGTCCTATTGTTCCTTCATAAATGTATGGAAGCATAAACCTAGGACTGGTCATGTATTTCCGTCTGTCCTTTCGTGTAAAATCCTTTGATTTTATCAAATCAAATGTATTAAAACCGACAGGTAATCCACAAGAGTTTCAAAACTATTTTTCGTTTTCTTTATACAGTTAATACATTATTTAAGTCTATTTATATGAACGTTTCATACAAGGAATTTTTTAAAACTTTTTTAAGTTAACCGAGCTTCTGAATTCCCCACTACATACTTCTGCCGCAAATTATTGTACCCCCAATTTCATAATTAATGATGGCGAGATGGATGTAATGTCCCTCTACCGTTGAAATATTAAAAGCATTATGGCTCTTGCGCCTTTGTTACTTCGTCTTGAAAGTTTAGTTGAGTTCTACTTGACTTCCATGTTTTAATTGTATCATTGATCAACGGCAAATTGCGTAGAGGAATGGGCCATTCATAATGATTACAAACATAGGTATATACTATATAATCATATATGCTCCGTTGCGACAATACCTGCCGGTAGGATTTATTTGTTTGAACTTAAAATGAGTTTATTTTAGAAGTTTTGTGGAGCGTATTCAAAATGGGCAATAGCTTCAATTGAATAAGTAAAGATTGATCTGAAGACACGTTTTTTTTTACAAATCAAAGCTATGTTTGAAATCTAGAAATACGAATGTGTTTTCTCGACGGACCACAGGAAGTGATCTCACATGTCATCTTGACAGAACAGTACAATTGTTTGTATTATGCTTCAATTGAATGCATGTAATTTACTCATAAAAGCAACGATCTTCCCTAAATGTAATTTATTTATCTTCCCATAGTAAAATATTGTGTTCCTTTGCTTAGCATACATTTTATGGCTATGTACTTAGTTAAATTAGTTGTATGAGCACTGAGTACACATTAGATTCACTTTCCTTTAGAAAAGACAAGTAACAAAACACCGTCTCCCAAAGCCAGAACCAGAAGACCCAAGAAAAAAAGAAACGACACCAGCAGTACAAACAAAATTCGATTTTAATATAATAAAATCACGATTAGTTATTCATCTTTCTTTTTGCTGCTATTTCTGTGCATTTTGGGCCATCTATAAAGCTACATAATACATAATAATTCCACGGTTTTTGAATGTGAAGCTTGTACTGAAAATCACACAATGAATAATGTGGATTGACGGGGAAGAAGAAGGGAAAAGATGATAACCAGAAGCGTTTTTGTACACATGTGTAGCTTTTTTATTGTCGAGTTTTTAGGGGTAATTCGTAAAAGAGGTTATGTACATAAAAATATAAACTTACATGTGTGTCTGGTTTTGGCTGATAGTCAAACTTTTTTATAGTATGTACATCAAATATTATACGCCATAACAATTTCATCCCAATCCATAATATGTATGTAATCATCGCGTAAGATTCTTATCCACAATGTAAATTAAAATCGCTCGGCAATCTCAAACGAATACCCAACAAGGTGCTCTATGAATTTGTGGTCCTGTGTTTTAATGACAACTCTAATTTCCGCTACGTAATAAGGGAAACGTCAAATACATTGCATAAATGAACGAAGACATAAATTCCAGCAATCTCCAGTAATGACTATACATTCATCATGGAGTGCTACTTTTTAAATCATAAGAATGCATCTTCATAAGTTCACTAACAAAATGGCGAATGTAGTTTTCTTTTTTTGAGCACAAAAGAGTCTGTGTAATCATTACATGTTGAACATGAGCGTGAAAGAGATGGAGTTAGTTGGTTAATACTAGTATTTCTCATGTGCTGAATTTGCAAAGCTCAATGCATGGACGAAAAAGTTTTATTTATATACATAATGTTTAACACATATAAGTGTATGAATGATATTATATGTCATATATCTATTTAAGCATATTATTATGTGCTTTATATCAACCTTTTAAAGTTAGGCGTATAGCATGGAGCTTTTCCTATAAATTACCGACGACGGCGGATGGTGGTGACCCACTTTCTGGCTCTGGATGCATTGACCTTTGAGAAGAGGCAGCAGAGTACATAACATGAGCTCTAGCAAGTTCGCAAACAAGCGGATGATTTGGAACACATATACAAACCTCTCTCCTCTGTTCCCAACATGAATGTAGGGTTTTCCTCTTACGCGACATAATAAACGTAATGCATGCAGTATGCAGTGGAAGAGGAGCTATACTCATTCATTACATTCAACAATTCCGCTTTTTTGTCGATGAAGTAATGTAATGTAACATGGAACGGATATTCTTGGATCTTAAAGCCACTTTTCTCAGTAGCAGCCAAATGACTGACGGTGTGCCAATAATATTACTTGGTGCTATAGGGTGTATGAGAATGCATATAAATTTACTGTGTCGTAGACTGCTACTTGTGTTGTTACAAGGAACAATGATAACATGGTATGCTAAAACTGAAAAGAGGCTACATGTACATGCATGGTTGGAGTTAAGAGTTTTAAAGAATAATATAATCATCACCACTGTTATGTAATGCTTAAAACACTTTCAGTTTTAACCATCCTTGCATAACAGCAGTTCTGCTCATACTATAGCATGCTTTGTAAATGACACTTTTGCGCTTAGCTAACAACGATTTTGTCACATTTATAACTATTTAAAGAATTTCAAAAAATAGTGCTTACACTTTGAAAACAAAGAGCAAATTGAACATTTCTGTACTTTCTACAAAACAATAATTTTAGAAATTAAAAGTTAGCAGTTTGCAATGCAAATTGTCTTGCTTATATTGATTAAACAGGGCGGGATGCTGGGGGATCTTTTAGTGAATAGTGATGCTGATAGTTAATGTTATGTTCACTCAATATATACAATGATTGACATGGTCAGAGTCGGGCTTTTCGAATGAAATGATTGATTAATACATATTATGATGAAACTAAATATGTAGCCTTGTAGTGAAAAAATCGTTGAGGGAATTATTTTGATAAGAGTTCAAAAAATATAACATATATATATCAGGTACGATACTAATTAAACAAATAAGCCGTTTTAAATAAAATGATTCAACTTTTAAAGAAATGATTAAAATGGAATGATAAACTTTTTCATGGGAAGTCATAATTATTTTTTAAATCATAGAGGGTATATTGATCATGGTATATTGATTAAGCTGGGGGAGAGCATAACTAAAGGCTCCTGCATCTTTGCGAGCCATGACTTATTCAGAGACAATGGGCACTCCTATTCTCGGACGCGAGAAGTTGAGTAGGCATACATGAATAGGCTTTCAAATATTACCACAAGAAAACGAAAGCTATAGAATGTATACATATATAGATGCGAGGTAACATTGTTATTATGACCCATAATCCATACACTTTACACATATTCGGTTAAAATTTACCATGAAGAATCTGCGATTGGCTCAGTAGTGTTTTCCATATGGTAAAAAATAAGAGTCAACACTATGGCAAGGTAGCCCGATAATGGAATAGGTATTCACACAAATGGATACTGCATAACATTCGCTAAATCTGAAAAGAACAATTCGCTAATCGTAATAGTTAGTCACATTGGAAGTGTCGATGAACTCGAGACATCCAAGTGAAATTTTATAATACAGTCAATGCAAAACGCAAGGACGTCACCTACTTATCCAAATTCGCTGCTCATAATGGTTTTCTTACACAGCAACCATACATTACGTACGGCTCACTATATTGCACTATTAACATCAACTATACTATGTATTAAAGTTTTTTAAAGGGCTGAATCTACCTACATAGTTTATTCGTCATGGACCTTATAACATGCTACATGTATGTTGGTACACAATAATATACAGAATGCTGAATGTATACATTTTAGATGAATCATTTCCATTCAGGTGCACTAGTACGCATCCTTTCAGTCCATGCATCACCCTTGATTAGCAATCAAGAGTGTCGTACGTACTTCATTTACACTTCCAACATTCGAATACAAAAACTTCTACAGTAAATTATAAATGTGAATGGCTGTACTTATTCGTGCCGCGACAAATGGTATGATTGATCACTTATTGGAGGGCTTATTAGTTGAATTTTCAAGATTTTATAGAATGACGATTCAATACATACAGATATTATGCTATGCTCTTCATCAACTGTTCTTCTATTTTCTATCACAAATGACAATATTATCCCACTGGGTTATATGTATGCACCACTGACTAGGATGAAATAAATTTTGCATCCCGAATGAACATGGATGCTGTATGCTAACTTGTTGGATCTTCTGACCTAAATATAAACTAAAACATTAAATTTACTTCCTCAAGTTAGCACTCATGCTTTTCGCCTTAAGAATAGGATTGGTATCTACATGGTATGGCTTTAGCATTTGATCCATGCAGCTTTGAAGATAACTTACAAGTAAAGTCAATATAGTGCACATTCGGAATCCATAAGAAATATATCTCATCTTATACAGTTTTTTACGCTGATTAAGATGTATATACTCGTTTTTCTGTATGGGCATTTTTACTCAAGATATGGGGGTTTAAAATTTTGAAATAAGCAGTCAAAAATCTCGTAATTGTCAACGAATTTTTTTCGGATGAATCACTAAAACTTCATTTTCTCTTCAACACTTTAAAATTTGTGCAAAAATGACATTGAATGCTTTAAAAAGAACTATGGTATTCGTTTGTCAAGATTTATCTGCACAACCAAAAAGCATGATTACGAATACTGGCTAGTTTTTATTACCACGTTAAGGTTATTTTACATTCAAACAAGGAGAAAAGACTCATTTGTTTTTTAAATTTTTTACTTTACGGGAATCCTAATTCTTAAAATATTTATTTGCATTTATTACATATTACTTATAAGAAAAATTTCATGATATTTATAACATGGTAAGAGCCTAAAACTTTAATACTTGTGAAGCAACGATATATGATATTTTTCTAAAATCATGGACAATGAATGGTGTGATATAAATCTGCAAGTAGTGTTTTATGACGTTAACATTACAAGCATTTATCGGATGACTCACATATATCTCGGTTGCAAGCAAAAATAAGCGCAATATCCCTTAAAATGCATGGTGTTCATAAGTAATAATGAAATTTGATTAACAATGCAAATGTATAGTAGGTGGATTTGCTTCTTATCCACTATTTACAGTTTTGCTTAGGTTTCTAACTATAGTTTGAATAATGAAATTCAAAGTTCTTCCTGAATCTAAATAGTGAAATCTAAAATCAACGGTTATTTTTGACATTGATTACCAATTACTATTTTCGTTTCATAGAATGAGCATTAACATGTACATATATATAAAACACTCGTTACAAAAAGAGAACGTTGTTCCATTTTTATATTAGGTTTATCCATATAACAATGGGAATTATTTTCAATAAACGCACTGCATTTACTAAAAAATATACACATACAGTTTTTAGTAGTGTGGTTTCGTTTCTTCCTCCACCAAATTTCTTCTCAAAATATCAAACTACCATGATTTCTTGAATTATTATTTATCAAAACAACTATATCTGAATACGTCGTTTTTCTCATGATATAACACTCAACAAAAGTAAAGACATCTTTTTAAAAATTGCACAGCTTCAGGAAACAAAGTTCGATTTATTTGAATTATACATAGTTTTTAAGAGCAGCTAAATATGTTAAAAATGTATATTCAACGACTCATATTTTCTACTTACATAGCATTACTATTATAGTCTTAAGAACCAACCTTCAATTTCGTTTTTCCCACACAGTTTACATTCTGCTTTCTGTTATTCTTCCAAATTTTGAAATCCAACGAGGATTTTTTGTATGCTAGGTGATTCGTAATATTTCTTCTTATATTGACTTAACACATCACAAGTCAATGCACTTTTGGAAAGCTGGGAATGCTTTTGGCTTGGTCTGAAAGTCGATTGAATGGGTAATGCAGGAAGTCAGTGGTACTTCTTGCATAACGACATGAAGTTAATGTACCAGCCAGTCAATTCGTGAATTAAAGAAATGTTTTTGATATTCGCAAGTTTTATTGTGCTTTAAAAGCTTTTTTACATTTACCTTTGTTGGTATGACAGTTAATGTCTCTTCATTTAAATCTGTTACATCTCCCTCTTAAAAACTGTCGAAGACTCTGGATATTGTTTTCCTGAAATTTCTGCCTTTCTGCAATTGGTGAAATGCCTTTTGTTTGAGATTGTAATGAGTGTTTAGGAAGACCTGTGCAGCTACGTTTAAAAACCACTGATGCAAATGAGGTCATATGTTGATCTAATGGAACAACAAACCTAACCAGCGCATATTTTAATCAAAGAAAGCAGGATTTCAGAATGAGTTATTACTTGTAAACATTTATTTACAAACAACGGAATAACGGTCAGTTAAGCAAATGTGTCTTTACTTATGTTATGTGTATTATATCACAGAAAGCCCAAGAATTGAGCTTTTTAACTATGAATGTGTGAAGAGTTTAGGAATTATTCAAAGAAATTTGTACCTTTTATTATGATTTAATCTGTATATCTCACGACACCATGAAACAGCATGTTTCCAGTAACGTGTGCGTACTTTATTTTTGAACACATATAATTGATTACTAGTATTTTTAACAAGTTAATTTCTACCCTATGAGTTTTATTACAACGAGAACTCTAAAAAATATATGATATTTAAATTACATTTTATTTGTTTACTCTTTAAATACAAATTAACAAATTTGGTACAACTTAAACAATGTATATAAAAACAATGTAAAATATTTACAAGCAATAAGTATACACATTTTTTAAATAAGCAAACATCAAACAAAAGAATTCAAATCTGAAATAACATACATTCTAAAACACTTTCTTGTGCCAAAATTAACTACCTACAACCGTTTGAGTGATTTACCTGAACCGAATTCTATTAATATTATCTTTACTCTGGCATAAAATACGGACCCTTAGCGCAATTATAGACATGAAAATATAAATACAGATGCTTAAAGCACAGCAAAC
>JAQIXX010000230.1:0-76028 GCA_034700605.1 Willowsia nigromaculata | reverse complement strand
ATGATAAAAATAGCGACCATTTTTTTGTAAATTTTACTATTTCTCTTCTTTTCTATTAGATTTTTCCAAGTTCTTTGCTTTTAGCAGATAATCGTAGTGACGGTTTTGCAATATTGCGTGCTAAGACAACTAACGTAATTTTATTTAAGGTGATGTCCCATATCCTGGATTAGCATGGGATATCAATTTTGTAGACCGACTTGAAAGTGGCTTAAGAATGCAAAAACCTTCTCGAGCCTCTGATAAAATGTAATTTGTTTTAATAGTTGACAATCAGTTCAATAAATTTAGACTCACATGTGTAAATGAACAACACATTAATTCGATTTCAGGTACGAACTAATTGCGAATTGTTGGAATACGGAGCCAGCAGGTAGACCAACGTTCTCAATGCTGAAGGACGCTCTTCAAGCTATGATCAATGAAATGCAAAATTCGAAAAGGGATTAGTGGAAATCTAATAAAACGCATATACATACTTAACAAATGAGTTTCATTTCATTCTAACTTGCACACATGATTAATTCTGTTCAAAAATAAGAAAGGCAGGTTATAATGATACCGATATTCATTTTAACAACTGGAATTGGAAATAAAGAAAGCAGTATATCATTGTACATCTAAATTGCAACATAGATCTCTCTAGGCGTTTATATGTAATTTTTTCACTTTTCTTCACATGATTGCTGCTTTTGTAAATATCCTAATAATTTCTAATGCCTTTACTAATCATAGAACTATATTTTGAGATATAATATGCCTATTACTATATGCGCGCATAGAGCTGAATGAATGGAATTGATACATGGGTGTGTTGAGTTGCTTGAGAAGTAGTAGCTTTGATGCGCACGACACAACTTGACATGAAAAGAAAACATTGACGTGACATAAACATGCATTTAATATTAGGTATGAGTTGTATATTAACGAATATATCGAACGCAAGGTAACCATTCCTAAAGTAGGTTAACGTACTATGCGTGCTGGAATCGAGTTACACACTACACACATATTTTGCATTGCAGAAATCTATTATCTATTGTAGTCGTAGCTTGTCCCGATTTTACCTAAAGTCGATATGTTCTTCGGGAAATGCTTGACAAGGCAATTATTTACAATCTACGTAGAAATATCTTGGAAAAGGCAACACGCGGTTTGGCATTTCCCCTCACATTCAGCTCAGTAGACATTGGCAATAATTTCGTAACATTTACTGCCCGTAATAACACAGGATGGTGTTTCGAAATAGTTTTTCCCATGGTACAATGAAAATTACATTGCTTTGCCTTACTTGCAGTAGTATCGCTGGCCGCATAATGAATCAATGCGGAATAAGTAATCAAGTGTACAACTAGCAAGAGCTTCATTCTGTAAATAATTCTTGTTGCAACTATCAAATCCGTTTGGTTCTAGTTCTTATCATAAAAATTTACAATGTAGTAATGCATAGAATTATAATAGCAAGCAAAATATACACGAAAGTGATTGGTCATTCATGATCATGATACATATACCCGTGCAGATTTATTCGTTAAAGTACGTTTGCGCTCAACAACAGAACGGTAAATGTGAAGTTTCAATTACACAAGTGAGATCAATAGTTCAATACAGTGAACCATATCATTTGTCGGTTTCATATTACGGTGGATTCAATTTCTACCATTAATCACTTAGCAAGAATGAAAACAATGAAATCATTTAATATCTTCCAAGAAAGAATTCATTCGTGGAACTTTGAAACGGGGCAGATATTATGTCAACGCAGATGTTCTGCCAGCTTAATTTCTTTATTGTGGAGAGTTGAAATTATCAATTGTTATCTATTTTTACTACAGTCATTTTTCATGCAAAATTTTACACTTTTAACTGCCATGCATTTGAAAATACTATGCGATTTAGATGAGAATGTGACCAAATAATTTTGAGTTTGTCAGAGTTAAGATTATTGTTCTGTGTGAAACACACAAAGTGGTTAGGGACACGAGTAAATTTGGCGAAAAAAGATTTGAATAGCAAAAGTGAGCTATTTTACGAATAAATGCACTTTTGCATCTAATGAATTAGCCATGACCTCTTTTCCAAACACAAGTTTTCATTTTAAAAACGAACAATGTCGTTTGTCCCTACTCGAAAATGAAGAGGACTCAACAGTGCACTGCAGTGTTATACCGGCCGGTGAACATTATGCTGACACAGGAAACAACATACAGCCGCAAAAGGTACATCGTACTGAAATTATTGCACCAACTTGGAAGCCCAAAGTTTCCCTCCCAGCGAACCATCCTCCTCAAGAGTCCAGGCGTCGATTTTGTAATCTTTGCAACTTTTTATTTTCTACCGTCCTGACCTTGTTGTTCTACCTGTGCCTTCCAATTTTCACAGCATTCTCAATTCTTTTCGGAATGTTCCCAAGATTATTTGTGAAATTATTGTTGCACTTCATGGAAGGTGGGAAGCTTCAGTTAATGCCAATATCTCGGGTGTACGGCTCCGTGAGTGGAAACAACCATACTGCAATGCTTATCTGTCGTGGCCGCTGTGACATTGAAAAAATACGAGCTCATATGCTTGCTGTGATTAAAGCAACTGATGCCACTACAGGAATAGGAAAATTCAATCATTTGCAAAGACGTATTACCACTAAATTTGGATACCTATGTTTGGAAAATCGGAGTGCAAATTTTGATATAAAGAATCACGTGCGACATTTCGACATTCGGAGTAAGCATATCGCTGTTAGCTTGGATGACATAATTCCATCCCTGGAATCTAGCTACATTCAGCCATTTGACAACTATCTGACAGCCCCACAATGGGAAATGTTGGTTGTGCCCAAATATAACATTAGAAAAACAGAACGTGGCTTGTTTCCTCAAAGTCGCCATCCGAAGAAAAAAATGTACGCATTAATTCTTCGCTTTCAAAGCGGAATCATGGATTGGAATATGCTACAAGAACTGGTTGTTGAATTTTTGGGGGAATCCAGTGGCCGTGTCAAGTCAATCTTTTGTCCTACAACAAATAAAATCGGGTTTTGGAAGAACTTGAAAATGATAGCGGCATTTCCATTTGTTGGTCCTCAAGCGTTCATGAGGAGCATTTTGAAAAGATGGAAATCCTTTGCAGGGATGAAATCATTGTATGATGAGGGAAGAATCTCTTTTGCGTCAACAAAATCCATTTCTTCTGAAGCCATTGAAGACATAAAAGACAGGACACATGTAGGAGTAGCTTCACTTTTGGGGTCATGCGTCAGAATAGCGGTTAGAAACATGGTTCTAGGGCAAAATTTGGATTTCCCAAAGAGTTTAACTGTAGCTCGGGTCTTCAACTCGATGAATAATCAACTACCTAGAATGGACTGGTTTAGTGCAAATTTTAAAAAATACCGGGGCTGTGTGGAAAGACTACACGGATCATTTCATGCAATTGAAAAGAGGGATGTATGTCTAAGTGGACAACGGACTTTTAATAATCTCATGATGCTACTTGCTGGAGTTTTTACTTCAAATGTGACTGCATGGTTGTATAAGACTTTACTGAAGGCTGATGTCGTGGTTGAAATATGGCCAGGTACGGATGAGCAATGCAAACTTTTTGATGGAGACGTCCTCGAGGATATTTTTGGATGGTCTGGAATAGCTGGAATCGATGCGAGTAAGTATAAGCAACCGTAATTACTGTAAAGTATATTGTTGGTAAATATAATGATCACTAATGAAAAATCATGCTTGTAGATTTCAAAATCACGGTGACAAGCTACTGTGGCCGTATTCGAGCTAACGTCATTGGAAAGCTTGGTCAACTTACTGAAGGAATGGCGGATGCAGATGTTATTGCTAACGAGTTTGAAGTGGAGTATGAACATTTAGCTTCTGCTGTAAGCCTCTACCCTCAACAACTGTATGTTTTGCCAGTTATAGCGGAATGAATGAAGTCTGGATGTGACATACAAAATTTCTATTACACTTTAATTTTCCCTTATAATTTTTACAATAAAATGTATTTCTTTATAGTATTTCATCGAAGTCATTTTTCTCCAACAGTATAAACGATGTTCAGGCAAATACTCTTCGTTCATAGTTACATTGGTTAAGTGATTTATTTTCAAAGCTGTTACATATATATCTTTCAAACTACATCCTTACAAGCAAATAGTATCTTTATAATTGGTACATGGTACATGTTACTAGCGTAGTCGCTGGTCACAAACTATCTATTGTTTTTTTCATTCATGTACGAAAAGTAAAAAAAAAAAGTGTATGGTTTTGTTAAATTGATTTCTAAGAAATGAGGAAGTTTAATATTATAACATGATGCCTTATCAAAGGGCCAAACCGAAAAAGTAAGGTCAAATAGCTACCTACTTACGTTTTTGGTTTGAGAGTGAGAGGACTAGGGCACAAGGGCACCCATTCATTCTTTCATCAGAATCTTAAGCACAAAAAAGCATGCAATACAATACAACAGTCGCCACTATTGATACCATATTATATTTGGTATACCTATATTTTGTCTTACATCTTTCTCCTTACGGCTATACCTAAAAAACATACTATTTTTTCCATTTACACCTTAAAACACCTTTCATACACTTAAAGGGTTACATAAACCACAACAACTGACGCGGAAATTGAAAATGATTGACCACTTGTCCATCATATGATTATGAGTTAAAAGCAAAGGCTTTGTAATTTTCATTTAATCTTCTCTTAACAAAATTATTCTTGTTAGCGCCTCACCTCTCATCTCTTTAACCCTTTGTGTGAAAATAAGTTTGAAGTCTCCCTTGTTCAAGGAAGTCACTCTTGTTAAGGAGTTAACCGTCGCCGTATTTCAATACCTTGTTAGTGATGAGCACACATACTTAATAATGTAAAAGGCAATTTCCAGGTAAAGGGTTATGCGTTATATGTAATTTGTAATCGACTGAATGACAAAAGGGTACAAAAAAAGCTGAATAAATTCCATTAATTTTGCCTCTGATATTGGAGAACAAATTACATGTTGAACAAAATCAGGCATCATGTTGTCTTGCATCTGTCCATGTCTGTCATTTTCTGTTCTTAGCAGTGCCGAAGAAATTCAGGCATCATTTATTATTTTTCCTTCTCCACAGAGTATGTTAAGAAAAAGGATTTCCGAAAAATACGTGTGCTATTGTTTTATTAGTGCATGTGCATCTGGTTTTTCGATGCATAACCTGTAATGACACCTTCGTTGTTCTCTTACCTTTTCAGTTTTCCAGAAATTGAAAGGAAGCTACAACAAAAAGACAGACACAAGCCATAACCTTCAATAATACATGTACGATCTGTCAAATCACTACTGAAAAACAATTTGTTATCACAGCATTTACCACAATGAAACAATGTTGATAATCAAGGAGAAACTCAATGATATGTCCCAGTCCACATGCCTATGATTTTCCTAAACGCTTTTCATTTTCGTATAACAATATTTTCAAACTCCAAATCCACCGCATCCAATTGTAAGAAAATTATACAACCCTTCAATTAATGTGCATGTGCAGCAGCTACAACCGTACTATGGATCACTTTTGATTTCGAAAAAAAGTTAAACTTGGACGTGACTGGCGACAGAATAAACAGATTGTAACGATCTAATGGAATGAATATGAATGCTATTCATAAACCAACTGAAAACAAGACACTGTATTTGCATTGAAATTGTCAATTTCGTTTCTTCCCACCGACTGTTTGGCACATGGCAAAGGCAAAAGTATTACATAAGTAAGAATAGACTTGTATACTGTGCAATGGGTGAAGATGAACAAAAGATTATCGAAAATGAGCAGATCAGCCTTAAAAGTTAAATCGTTTGTTCCTTTGTGCATGAAATCTGCCATCGGATAATGAGACACGAATGTACGAATGTATCTAGGATCTCTGACATGGCCCAGGTTTACACAAAAAGGTGTTTTCGGGGCGGGCGTCCAGTCACAAAAGGTGAGAATCATTTGCGGCAGAAGCTTGATCATTGTTGCAAGCAAGGAAATGACCACGACAGAACAATAGAGAAGTCAATAAAAGTGAAGTAAACAACATGACTTGGCATTATAAGTACATTAATCCTGTATTGTACTTGCTAATGCGATCGATGCAGTTTACGGTTCGGTTTTCCATGCACTGTAGAAATAAGAGATAATAATTTGTAGTTTTCTGGTTCACATTCAAAATTCTGCGAAATGCATTAATAGATAGATACGAGTCATCTAAACACGTTTAAAGGATGGAATCCCACAGTCCAGAATCACAACAGCAGATCATCACAGAAAATGTTCATTTTTCAACCCTTGTTTTAAAACTACATGGAATACACAAGACAATTATTATTCTTAAGTTTTGAAAAGAACAAAAAGGAAGTTTACTTTGAACGGCCGACCACTTTTCGTAAGGAATACCCAGACAATATAGCGTAGATAAGCACAAGCCAAACACAAGTCACCAACCGCATCAAATAAAATCATCAATAATATGAAAGTTGGTGCATCACAATAAGGAAATGAGCAAAATATGCATATAATAGGTTGTAGAATTTTTAAGAAAAAGCAACCGAGTTATGACTTGTGCTCCAAAAATCCTGCAGGAGCTGTCTTAGGGGACGATGAAAACGAGTAACAGCAGATCACCGAGAGGAAAAACGGAGGAAAATTGATGTTGGGTAAGTGCGATGAAAGCACATACCAGGTTTTTGCATTTTCATTGCATCAACTATGTAAAAAACACAATATTTGCAGCTGCAAAGTACCTCGCCATAGGCATTCACCTCTCCTCTAGAGAGATAGTGACTGAACCAATTAAATTACCAGTTTTTACATAATACAATATTTTATAGGGTACATATTTTACTGGTACACAAACTTTATAAAAATCATAGCAGCTCCTGTTTTCTTCTTTCTCTCCCTCTTTTTTCTTGTTGATTGATGAAAACTGGATTATTGTTATTTTTAATAAAATAGGTAATTATTATTTTTTTGGGAATGTGCCTCAAAAGTAAAACCAGTTACGGGAACAGGGCGAAGGCACGTGAACCCCTTAATCTTCTCTCTTTCTTAAACTGTACGACAGGTCAGTCAAGTTTTTTCTTACACTTTCGTTCACTCCTTGTCGGTGGAAAGAGACCCTGCAAAAAATATTACTTCATGAATAGATAAATATTGCATTATAATTAAGTTTAATACAAAATGGTATGTTGCATGTGCGCAAATAGATCTTCTTTTAAACCCATAAGATAACAACAATGTTGAAAAATGTTGCTTATTATAAGAATTACTGCAATCTACGAGTTATGGGCACATACAAATTCTGTATTTATTACAATTTTCCTAATTCTACCCAATTCGAGTACGAAGTACGTATCTGTGAAACCAACTGCATACTATGAATTTTTCAAGAGAAAAAAAACAGTCCAGTTACTACTGCCTTCATCAGTTTTTCTGTTTACCGTATGGCTAGCACAAACAACTTGATGCTGCAAAGACGATGATGTTCAACCGCCCCAACACACTTATAATTATGTACACCTTATGAATAAAATGAATATTCCTTCGCTTCATTGGTGAACAGCAACATCTTCAAAGGGATTTCACTTGCGATTTTTGGTATATACCCTTTTTTGATTATGTATTAGTATTACCCAAACTTTGTACATGCATATTGTGGGAGCAGTTATTAGCTCTGGCAATGTAAATGCAAATTAAAACGATGAAGACTAGTAATTTTTTGTAAAAACGAACCGTTTAATTTACAGTTTAAATAGTTGTGTTATTTCAGAATAAGCAAATTAGAACTCTGGAATCTCACGATTAATGATAATAATAATATTTCATTCAGCTAAAAGATGCGAATTTTATAAACCTTTCTGACAAAAATATTCAAACGAATATTTCTTGCGTCTGTGAATCTGCAAGAGCTGGAGAAAAAGTACATACATCGGTTAATTAGCAAGCTTCGTAAAAGTTGTTGTTTTAAAATATTCCCATCATGATTAATAGCAATGCAATGCTGGCAATGATGATGAGCTAAAATCTCTGGTTCTAAATAGCTTGTGGCAACATACGGCATGCATCTTTCTCCTCTCCGGTCCTTGATTCCGCCACCGCCTCACACAGACGATTTTCATTGAAGCTTTTATACGGATTTTAATGTACCACCACGAACCAGAAGGAGAATTCTTTTGAAGCCATTATCAATCTCCCCACTTTTTCATGTTTTCCTTTATTATAATAAATAGGTTAAAATCTACTGTGTCGAATTTTGAAACTGTTACAAATACAATGCAATAATAATTAAACTTAATGCTCACACGTCCTTTACCCGCCTCAACACAATGTTTCGTAACTTTTTCATTCCCAAGTTAACTGTGTAGATCAACATCATCGTCATTATAATTCTACCCACCATGAAATACAAGCCAGAATCCAGCCAGAAAAGCATGCTAGAGAGTGCCTCCTTTAATTATTATTACAAACAACACAAATTCAACTTTTTATGACGATGACGGACAATTTTTTTACCTCTCTTGTTACTTCCCCTCATCTCTCTTCCTGAATTTCCCTTTCAAAATTTCATAATGCAGTAGGTGAAAATGAATGACGCATTATTAACATGAACAGAAAGTGAGATCTTGTCTTCAACACAAATCATGCATTTACTTCGGACTAAAAGTAACAATGAGTGATGCAATTGAAAATTATGAATGATGTCCTATAAAAAGTCAAGGTTTGGCTGGTTGTTGTTGAATCAGTTCCTATCCTTCCTGGTAATAGTAGCTATAGGCAAGAAATAAGGGAGAAGGAATAAGGTGGCGATGTAATACGAACAAAATAGGTATATAGAGAGGGGTTAAATTAAGAAAATGAAAAGAAAAATGTTCCTCATACTTTTTATGAACCTTTTTTCATTGTTTTTGGTAAGAATGTGCCTTTCTTGAATGAATCGATTTAATCTTAAGAAAAAAGAACCTACCCCAACTCAACAATAATTATTTTAAGGAGTGAAATAATGCTTGAATCGTATAATTGTCTTCATTGGATTTTCAAAAAATTACCCTCTGCATGATTAAAAAGCAAGATTGCATATTGCTGGGATGAGTGCACTTCGAAATTAAGATCAAAGTACAATGTGCCATCCAATGTTTGTTGCTGGAGATGCCTGTTCAATTGTATAATAAAATCTAGAGCGTTTTTTTCTTCCCTGGCGTTTTAAAATCTTGAATGAATGATGAATAGATGCTTGAATTAAATAGAGAGACCGAGATTCACTTTTAATGAAGGAATGAGGAAGAAATTACCTAAACTTATTATTATTTTACTATTATACGTCCATTAGCATTGTCGTCTAGTCGCAACCTGACGAACTTGAGCTGGAAGAATGAGTAAAAGAATGAAAGTTTATATATGATAGATAATAATTGAAGAAGATCACCTTAAAAGTAGTTTGCGTTAATGTGACAAAACCATTTGAAAAATAGGTCTTAAGTGGTTTATAATTTTATTACTTTAAGTGCCCAAACCCCCAAGTTAAATATAATGCAATTGCTATAAACACTGGCAGAAGCTGGGTGGCAAGAATATGTTGGAATTGGGTTCGAAGCAAAATCTCGGATATCTCAAAATACTAAGGTACATATGTATCATGTAGATGAGTTTGGTTTACTGCTAAATGTTTTAAAAAGGTAAACGAGTGAATCGTTTTATACGCTTAAAATTCAAAACTTTTGATTACTTTGCACTGACAAGACTAAGAGTAAGTTTACTAAATTTGTTATCACAGCACACATTTGAAGCTGTCAAACGAAGCGTTGCAAGTTTTGCCTATAAATATCCTAGTAAATGCGATGCAAAGTTTCCACTTACCTTTTCGAAAAAGGGGATCAGGAATATGTATTACTGCACGTTTGGATTTTGCTCCTTATAGCAATGACCCTTTGTAGATACGGTATACTGAGATCTCCTGTTGAACTGTGTTACTTTGTTTAATATTAAGAATTTCCAAGTACAAAATCATAAATATTAATTACATTTAATTCTACGGCCAATCCTGCTCGTCATCAATTTTTTAAGAAAGGTGTAAACTCTGAATAAAATAATTGGTTAAATGACAGAATAAAGTTAAAGAAGATTTGCTTGTCATACGCTTCCCCTCACCTTGCCCCATGTGTCAGTCAAGTCATAATTCGTTATCTAGATTTCAACATGTGAGAGGAATCCTCATTCCTCCTTTGAAAAGGGGTTGACTGAGTATGAACACTGCTCGAGGGGAAGTCATCTACAGTTTGGTCTAACCGTAAGTCATCGGAATTCAATAATTATTATGATCCTGTCATAGCTTAACAAGTTTTTTTTATTGTTGTACTCGCACGTTTTGGTTAATTGAAAGTTTTGAATGTTTTTTTAGAGAAAACGGAACTTTTCATCATGTTTCCCTTTAGTACCTACATAGAACTTTATTGGTTTTCCTGAACGCAGACAGTACAGCCTGTGGGTTGATATCTTTCCCTTGCATTTGTGATTGAAGTACTACAATTACCGAGTTTGTTGAATGGAATATTGATGGTGGAAGTTAACAAAGTAAGTAGACGTGATGAGGAGTGGGTGATCGGATTAGATCAACTGATTATCATATTTCCCCGGAATACAAACATACCACATTCAGTATCCATACCTCAAGACATAAAAATAGGAAGCAAAGATTTTTAATCAGGTCGATGCTCCTATTCGTTTTAGTTTTTCATCACTGCCTGTCCATCCCAATTGCTAATCAGACAAAAAAATTCTATGTACAGCTAGCTGATTAGATTAGAGTTTTCAATATCTCTCGTGTGGGGTAGTGGGTGGTCCATTTATTCCCGTTTCTTTACAAGCCTTATTTATCCATGTCCAATTTGTGTTGGTTGATCATGTAAGCAACACTACTACTGGACCACCGTTACAAAATCGACAGTCTACTACCATCTTGAAAAAATATCTCGATCAATCGATAGAGATACATTATTCTCTCGCTGTTGTATTTTGTCCTACTTGATAATCCTAATCCTATAAAATATTTAAGTGATGATGTTGATCATGATTGCATGTATGTAAATACGTGTTAGAGATAAGAATGAAAGGAGAAAAAACACACGTTTGTACAATTATGGACCTCACCGTTACTATTATTGTTCCAAATAATGAGATAAAAATGACCCACACACCACCACCGGAGACAGAACCAAAGTAATCTTGGGTTAATCTGCATAAACGGAGGTCTTTCTTGTTCAGAGCTAGGGCCAGTGGTGTTGCATTTGTTGTATAACAGACCGTGAAATTATATCACGTAAACTCGATGTGTGTAGTCTATACCACCTCAGAGAAAAGTTACCGATAATTACCTACGACAATCAATAGTGAATATACCTATGTGATGACTGCTGATGCATACGTAAACCGATGTCTTTAGAATTAGAATCGGATTATACATGGTTGTATTTTTAGACTTCTAGACTTATAAACTCGTATAATCGCCAATAATTTTCCATGCATGCGCATCATTCACTCAGACAAAATATAAATCTCTGTCTTCTTTTACAAAACAACCACTACCGCTAACAACATCGTAATTACACGCAAAGAGCTACTGATAATGTCTCATCTCATTGATTGAATCCTACGAACAAAGCAAACCAATCTCATGCTAATAATATTGAAAACACAATATGGTCATTACTTATGCCTGCGTGTATTGAAATGAGTAATGTGTAGACTTAAAGGATTAAACGGATTAGCTTTGTATAACTTTCAGGAAAGGAACACAAAAGCGGCGGTGGTGTATTATGTATGGTGGTTAGAGATCATAATACGGCGGTGGAGCCAATGGCTATACACAATGGGCTGATGACAGGTAAAAACAGATCACCCATTTTCTTTCTTCTTTCGAGCACGCCATATCATTATTCGTTGGTACGTATTGTGGGCAAAGAGGTATGCGCATATATTATTATTGTATGCTAATAGAATCACAAAAGATATTTTGAAAGGATCACAATCCAATTAACAGGTCAATACTGGAAATCTTATGGTCTAATGGGCTTACCTACCTCTAATGTAACTCGACATAATGTCTTGTCAGTGCAGGGGTGAAAAAGAAGATATGACATGTGAAAAACAAGGATATTTGCTCCTTTGATACATTGTCGCTTGCTTTGGGCTGTCAAATGTATGCTTTGTCAAAAAATGACTAATGAACACTTATGCTGGACTGCTCGACCAAAATACTTAACTTATTGCACAAAAGAATCAATTCCAATAATATGTATCATCTTACAAAAAAAACTTTGCATACATATGGAACACTCTCGATCATGGCGTTTAATTTGATACAGTTTCAATTGAAAACATTGTCTTGTGTACTTTAATGGCTTACTTAGTCACTCGACACCCAGTCCTTATAATTCGACAGTTTTGAAATCATATCATTCATTTCTATCATTATGCTAATTTATATGGTTAGTCTTTTAAATCCATTTACAAAAAAAAAACCGGTACTATTTCGGTCAACATGATATGAAATCTTCATAAGCGTTTATTTTACCATTTATATCCCAACTTGCAGTTTACAGTATGTTAATTTTGGTGAATCATTGTGACTCATTTCAGCGGGATGTTTCAGAGAGGCTCAAAATTAATCTGCCTGCATGCTATCTCGCCAGCGTAGAAAAATCATATTCAGTTTCAACAATATTATGCATTCTTATTGTATATGCTGGGTATAATGTTATTATTATTACATTATAGAGAAGTTTTTATTATAATAGCTGCAAGCAACGGAAACAAGACGTAGATACGAGGGAAAGATTAGAGCACACCAACAAAAGCCCCACATGTATAAATATTAGGTAGTAACAAAACAACATTGGTACCTTAATGCATTTTTATTGTCCGTGATAGCATATAGCGCTTCTCACAACTCTCGTTTATAAAAACGTGCGTATAAAGTAGATTTTACTCTTTCACCTAGTTTTCAGTGAAAAACTGAATGGACGTGAATGGAGTTACATGACTTGAGGTCATTAAAACAAAAGACGCATGAGTCATTTTTTAGATAAGATAGATGAGTTGGACTCGAAAGAGCTGTATCTTAATAAAAATATATACTCGTGTAAGAATTAAGCAGATGTACGTATAATGCATACGGTCTGGTTGCAGTGCATAGTAATATTTGACGTAATATTTTTTCCTTGTGTGCTTTTTAATATTTGGGTGCTTCTTACTACTTTATACTAACTTACGATTTTTCCAGATGATGACATTTTTACGGAAGAACCAATTACTTTGCTCACAATGCATGCAATGAATGTATGTTAAAGAATGCATGCCATAATATTTTAAAACAAAAGGATTGTTGTCTATTAGACGGACATACTTATTTGCTTTTTTATGCCAAATATAAAGTTGGAAATAAAGCAACTTTTTGCTAAAAGTCCAACTCGGTTACACATGCTAATTAGCCATCGCAAATATATAATTTCTTTTGGTTTATAAAATTTGCAGATTTTTTTAAATGAAAGCTAGGACAAAGATTTAATAGATTTTTTAAATAAACAAATGGAACGTTTTTAAAGTGAAAAAGATATCATTCTTGTTCACTTTGTTTTGGGCTTGCCAAATCATTAATGTCAGCACGAACTGCTCTTGATTCAACTGGAAAGAAAAAGAAAAACAAGTTTCTCTTCTCATTCAACAACACCGGATGTTAAGAAAACAATGTAAAAAACTAATCAACCTTGATCATAAGTCTTTTGTAATTTCACATTTTATGATTTTACATTGGATCACCTTTATTTAACGCTAGTTTTCTAGTCCATTTACAATTTTGAAATTTGTGTAAGTTATTGAAATTCACTGACAAGCAAAAGAGTATATCACAAATTGTATAATACACACAATATCTACTACTATGTGCAAGCAACATGGATAAATAGTACCACAAGTGAGAAAGCGTATATTCCCACTTTACTTTAGAACATAATGGTTCAAGCGTTCTTCCTGAATTTTAAAGGCTCACACAGGTGCCATCAAATGCCGAAAACATCAAGACTTGTTCTCTTCTATATACACGTTACGTTCTCCTTGTAACACCTTTTTGTCTTCTTTTGCTACATATAACATAAACATAACGTATGATTGAGCATACATACTATTGACTGGTGAATGAAGGAGAAAATTATTCCTAATATTGAATGTATTCAAGTCTGCAAGTTTTTATATACGCTTGCCCTTTGCTACCTTTCAATTATATACCAAGTGTAAGGCAAGTTGATAGTAGAATACGGCTGTTTTGGCCGGAAATCGGATGTGACGTCAGATCCAAAAAAAACTGTACGACGAACAGACAACAGGCGGGCAATGAGGCAACAAGACAACCTTCTTCATCATGATCTTCTTTTTTCATTCTACTTGAGAGACCTTATCATGGGAACCCTTCACAATGCACATAACCACTATCAACATCATCATGATCATGATCAACCTAAGTGAAGAACTCTCTTTTGTTACAGTGAAATGAAGGGAGTAGATTAGATACTCATGCGATGAATGAATTAATAGCAACTTCCTTTCCTGGAGCTGCGCAGTTTCTAACTCTTAAATTATTGCATGCAGTTCTGTACATCTGAAAGTTAAGTTGGTATCATCATTATGATTTGCGCTGTATATTCATTTTGCCACTGTTTAAAATGAGTTCAGCATTTAGCGTATCTTAAACTGTTCCAGTTCCAACAACTGCAGAAAGCAAATAACACTGCAGGAAACTATTTCGTTTTGCGTTTATCCAAAACATTTTGGAGCATTATGAATACATATGAAAAAACCGTACCGTTCGTACAGCCAAAAACTATACCACCATATCAAATACTACTGGTACAACTTGAAATCTTTCTACCAACACGTTTCTGTTGTGGTAAAAGAAATGGATTCACTGACAAAGAGAAGGATAATTGGTCACAATATTAATCCCGCGCTCATTACATTGGTACGATCTAAGCACAGTTGCTTCAAGTTTATAAGCAGCTGCATGTAGATAATAGTTAACTTTCTTTTTTGCCTTGAAAGTAACTTTTACAAGCAGCGTTTAAGCAACATTCAAACTGTTACATGACATTTCAAACATAATTGAGAATTAGTGAGTCATGCGACGTACTGAAATCAATTTCTTACACCCAAAAGGTAATCTACAGTTTGTTTTCTGCCGTGCAGACATAAATGCTATGAAGGAACCATATGTCAAGCTGCTGCATGGATGATGGAAATATATATTTTTTACAACAGGACAGGTGGATTTGCCCCATTTTGGCACGTTTGCGTAAGAAGGAAAAATGAAAGCCTACAAACTATAATAAATGTTATCATTATTGTCATGATAAAAGGCAATAGTAACAGTAGCTGGTTTACATATACCCAAAAATGATCATTGTAGAAGAACGATTTGCAATTTCCTTGCTCACCTGCTAGTTTTATATTTAGTTTATTGGGCTACATGTTTGCTTGAAGAAAATCACAATAACAAAGACCAACATAATATACAACTTTGATGAATCACAACAGAAAAGCAAAGATGAATAACAGCATCTTGAATTTTTCTACATCTGCTGGTTGATGATGACTGCTAAAATCGCAGTGAGTAATAAGATAAAACTTCAAAATAGCTCAGAAGAATGCATTCGAATAACCACAAACTCGGATTTTGTATAAAAGTGTATCGCATTGCATCATTTTTTGTATTAAAGTAAACTGGATCGTCACGGAATTTACCCGTGACTAGTCCTTAGACATAAAACCGAGCCGCGTCATCATCATCTCATCGTCAGCGGCAATGCCGTTAATTACTACAGACCAAACGCCAAAATGACCGGAAAAATCTTTTACCACTACCAACAAAACTGAAAACGAACCGCCGCAGTGCGGTACACCACCAACCATGCAATGCAATCCAATCTTCCATGCACGTTTCTACCCACCTAGATGATTCTTCATCTGCATGCAATGTAATCATGTCATGTTGTGCATACCAGATATTATGGATGAATTGTATTGTAGGGGAGTTTATATTGATTTTTTTCTTATTTCTATCGCTTTTAGCCAATTTCCAGCTCTCCGTATATTTTTTCAATTTTTATTTCAAACTTTTTTACCGCAAGCTTTTGAACAATAAATCCTTGATAATATCCGTTACTGACAGCCAAAACAAGAATGAGTAGCCACAAAGTACAAAAACAAAGTCTTCTTTGAAAGTTCATCATCGCATCACCATCAAATTACCGCAAGATGAGATCTCATAGAAAAGGAAAAGCACACACACTTGGGAATAAGATGGATCAAAGGTGTACCGAAAAGAACAAAAAGCCAGTCAGTCTATTAAGGTAAAGCTCACACAAAAATATATTGCTGCGTGTCAGAAAAATGATATAGAATCAATTATGTTAGATACACAAGAGCTTCAAGATCCGTTACTGGATCAACTGCAGGCCTGACTTTGGAATGATTCGGATTTAATTCTCCCGATTCGTCTTGGAAAACAAAAGCTCCCGAAAGATACACATGTCCAGATTGTGGAGCACGTCATATCAGCTTACATTGCTAGCTACTGTTTTACACACATGTGTTTGAGCTCGGAGAATAACGGAAGTTTTTTAACAAAATCAGGAGTGTGAACTTGAAAACAATCATATTTTTTTCACAGGAAAAATGCACAAAGGAAAATATACTGAATGATTTTGCTTTTCCATTGTTCTTCATATTTTTACAGACTTTTAAGAAAGACGGATGACTTCAAAATTTCATTCAATATTACTTGTCTAGAATTCTTTTTGATGGAAAAGTATAAAAAGAGTTAAACTCTACTCTTAATAACTGTAATCCTTCTTGTGAGTAATCTAACGGTAAATTAGAACATATGATTTAAAAGTAGAGAGAAAGGCCATCATTTCATTCAAGAAACGTTTTCATCTAATTGTAAGATCCGAAATCCCAAATGAGTAACCACAGGTTAACTAATAAGCTTTAATGTGAGTCACAGTATGTGACTGTCTGTTGCGTGATGCATAGAGCTTTCTACGACATATTTCGTGACTATATTTGCAAACAAATAATAATTTATGCTTGCACACAATTCGCAAAAGTTATAATGAGATCTAATTAATTTTCATATAAAACCACGAGGAATGAAGCCGAAATTACGAGCTAATGGTTCGTCAAGTCCGTGAAGAGAGATAGCTGGTAAGGAGAACAAAGAACTCCTTCCGTCATTATCTTCAGTTATGTTCTCTAGAATACTAATTCTGGTTCTAATAGGATAAATTCTAACATATAAAGTACTATAACACAATAATACAACAACAACTGCGTATGACCTAATAATTCATTACGAAATGGAATCATATTAAACTTTCTAACCATTTGAAGAGGTTTAAAAGTTTTCTTATCTTTGGTTCCTTTCAAATTCGTATACACGCCGTAAATAACAAAAATGATAATAAGTTTTTAAAAAGACTTCAAAACAGGAGAAAATGATGAAAACATAAAGTGTGGATTCCGAATATGTTATATATTATTGAATCAAGAAGAAATAATGAATTATTTTGAAATCACTACTGCAGTTGCAGATTCAGAACTCAGACTGTAATGGTGGACCACCTATCTAGGGGCCAAAAGGTAGCCCAGGGGAGAGTGACGTGCGTACAAATTCAATAAGTTTTATTTTTAAAACCGAAATTACATACGTAGAAATTTGGTTCAATATAAACCTTTTACTAGATATCCATACACGCATACAGCTCAGCTCATTGATTTCAGCCAACCAACTAATTATTCTGTTCTGACAAGATCGCTGTTTCCACCAAAATCAATGAAAATGAAACGCTATCATCAGTTCTCATCGACATCTCGGTCATCATCAATGAAGGGGCAATAAGATCAAAGATACACTTTCGTTTGTTGTTAAAAAGTATTACGCTTTGCGTCCTGTATAGTACAAGGAAGAAATAAAGGAACGACAACGGATCACTTTGTAATGAAGGTGGGTTTTGGTATATGTCCGTGTACAAGGTCGTCCACGTCCACTCGTGGTTCATATGAAGTAGGTATATAATATACGTATCTTAAAACAAAACAAAAAAACAATAAGTGAACTTTCCTTTAACAAAGACCAAAGAATCTATTTCTTTTGTGATGGTTTTGGTATCTCACGTGGATCAACGCAGGTAGGATGTCAGGAAGAAAGTGGCCACTCGTTGTGTAACTGACTGGCGATGGGATCTCTACTTGTTCATAGTAGGCATATCACAGTGCATTACTTGCACATAGTGTAGAACAGCCATTATGCAATCTTGTTGATATCGATCTCTGTGGGGTTAGGAAAGTGATTGGCATCATCAGCGGCAGCAGTCGATGATATACATCTTCGAATAAAGATTATTCTTGCGGCTTCTGCCAATTAGTTGGCACCCCTGGGGGTCTATATGATGCTTTCATGTCACGATGATGGAAATATGATGCAAAGATGAAGTTTGGCTTGGTGAAGCAACTCTCAAAGAGTTACATGTATACTAAGAGCGATCAAGAAAAAAAATAGGTTCCATTTAGTGTTTCTTTTTCTTTTATGGTCTACTAGCTCATAAATTACGTTACGATGATTTTACTTTTATAAATGGTATTTGCATTCATACCATCTTCTATACTAAAAGCTGGTACATATTTTAATTATTTGCAATTTGCTTATCAATTTGCTAAAAAAGGAATGAAATGAATTGCAGTTTTATTTTCCAGGGGCAGTTTTGCTGCTTGGGGTTGAAATAAAACCGGCTAGGGTGAGTTTGTATTAGTTTATTAGTGTGCCAACATCGAACTGTAAGAAAAGACTTTATCTACGACAGGAAATGTTGTGGTAGAATTGTTTTATATACAGGGTACATCGGCACACGCTAACTGGATGAAATTTGAGGCAAAGAATGTTTAGTGAAGACTATGAACTTGTGTAATAGACTTCTTCAAGCAGACCAGGCTTTTTACAAAGTGGTAACTTGTTTAAGATGTGTGAAAGAGCTGAGTGAATAAAGCAAATGAAGTGAAAAGCAAGAATAAGCCTTACCAAAGACAAGCCTGATGCCATTGCTACCTTGCATGTGCAAATAGTACCGTAATTATGTAAAAAAAAAAAGATCAATAAACCTGTATTATGAAGAATTCTTACTGACACTCAGACAAACTTGTAAATGTTGTCAGTATTTTGTACGTAAAAGTTATGATTTTAGGGAAAATCTAGATCTACAGGGTTTTTGGTATTGAAGGGGCACAGATGGAAATCGACGATTTCTTTTTAGGGAGAACCCGTAAAGTGTGTGCATATTAATTTATTTGTGGAGAATTCTTGGTAATTATTTATTCAGTCTACTGCTAGACTTGAATAGAAGATGCCAGAGTTGTGACGCTTGTGACGCGGATGCGTAAATAATAAATGATACAAAGTTCGCCACTGATAAAAAGGAACTAGATTTGGATGTTGATAATAACAGTAATCACTTTTCATTTCGGTGGGATGCTAAACGTTCAAAATGTTTAAAGTAGTATTTTTCTGAAAAGACACATATATGCTGAATGCATTAAGAAGGAATCTACCAGTTATATTATGATATGTTTAAGTTTAAAAATTTAATGAATACTTGATAAGTAGGTAACTAAATGTATGCTTCCATCAACATACCTAGTATATCTTTCTATTTACCAGAAACATTGAATATATATATATTGAATATAAAAGATATCTTATGCACAACATGCAAAAAAAAAAAAAAAAACTAAATACTTCAAAACTTCCTGGCCACGGTTAAATTATTAATTATAAATATAAAAATATAACAATAACCACAATTGCTATTGATTGTGAACATAAATGTTTGAAGGCACTGGCCATAGGCTGTGTGTGTATGTAGTCTGTGCCTTGTGCCACCACCACCACCACAAATTTTAATGATAGTTTGTAAAGCTTTCATTTTATATCTACCAGTTTGCCACCGTCCTTGTCCATTAACATGCATAGATAGGTACATATTACATTGATGAACATGAATATTATAGAGGAATCCTTTAGATGATCTTTTTAGACCGGTTTTTGACTTTTTTAGATGGGTTCTTTTAGATGTGCGTTTTATAATTTTTACCCGACTCCATTTTCTGGGTTTTGAATTGCTTCGAGATCTGAATTTTAAAATAGTCTTGATGAATGGTTTGATAGTATATTTTAGAGTCAGTAATTAAAAGGTAACTTATCATGGGTACTTGGGTTTTTGCATTCTGGAGCTGTTTTGAAGATGATTGTCCTGTGTTTACCTTGAAGCAGTACATTACACGTAACATTATCTAACTGTAGCAAAGATCTCCCTATAATGAACGCATGATAGTTTTTAAGTTTGATTTGCTTTGTACGATGTTCGTGCTCATTATAAGGTGACTTAACTATAGCGTTTAGTTACATGTATGAATCCTTGTGTGAAACTCGTCCAGCTTTTATAGCTTTCATATAGATTCGAATTGATTTAGATTCTAACTTCCTTGCTATCTAAAAATTCAAAATGTTCGGAATCAAAGAAAAATACTTCATTAGTTTCTACTGTTTCAGTTATTTGATTGATCAACAGTTTTGGTACCAGATGAATTAAGAATACGAGGGCACGTGGCTAAATTAAAACTCATACAGTATCTAGTAAGGAAAGTGAAACCTTGTTTGTTTTTTGTTCCAGTCAAATCACGATGGTCCCTTTGTCTTCTTTTCTTCAACAATTGTAATTAGAACCACTTTGGTAGCAAAGATAATGAAGCAAATGAAAGATTATCAGAGAAATTTAGGTCAAACTCTTTAAATGTTGGATTTTGACCTGATGCCATACTTTTTCTTGGTGAGCTCTGCCTGATTTCGTGTAACACCTTTACTTTCCGTTAAATAGTTGGGTAGTATCGTATAGCTTCGCGTTTGCATGTGCAAACCACACGGCATTTTAAACGGCAACTGTTGTCGATATTATTTAATTAGTGTCAGTCCTTTTAAAGATATTTCTAGCGGTATGTTCGATCGAGTAGAAAAAATACAAAGTAGCATCACTCCAGCACTGAAGATTTTTAAAAACATTTATATCACATAATGAGACTCTCAGAGTTACTCCTTTTTGAGTCGAGTGATAGTACATCTGTCCAAGTTATGAGATCAAAGATCATGCAATGCTCCCTACAGTTATATGTGTTCCCCATTCTCTGCTCCTTCAAAATGAAAATAACAATGAATCATAGTTTGGTGCGTGTTATTGGCATCTGTTACTTAAATAACGACAAGCATTCGCACATTACTATTCATGGCAAATGAATGAAAAAGGGAGCTCAGTCTTTTTAACTTTTTCTTAAAACATAATGAATTCTTTGATTCGTTCATGCAGCATGCGCAATTTAAATCAATTTAGAATGCCGATCATTTTTGCATTATCAAACAACTATTGCAAAATTATTATATTCTAGACAATTGTCCAGTAGTGATGCATGTTGACAATGGGAAGATGCAATTGGTTTCTTTCTCGGGAATAGATGGAGACTTAAGCCCTCTGCCTTTTCAGACGCGATCTTGACTTTTTTAAGTACACTTGTTTTATGAGTACTGAATTCGAAGCACAATTCATGTCTCATCCAAAATTACCTTTTCTTTACGAATCAAACCTCTTCTTTGTTCATGTTCAATTTGGTGATTCAGTCGAGATGTGTATTATTTCTTTACCTCTCTAATTTTAACCCTTAAAACTCGCTACCTTTTTGAAAGTCAAGTTTTTAAAAAGTCCTTCCTAAAAGAAAAAAAAACTATTTTTACCTTGAGCAAACCCTCTTGTACCCTTAAAGTCATTAATGAAAGGGTAACATATAAATGTAGCGTATACGGGAGACGATGGAAGGAAGTTTGATTCTGTAAAAATTGGGAACAACGATGGAAATGTCGAATGAATAAGAAAAAATAGAAAAGTTGAAGTGAGTTTATACAAAAGTACTCATAGTTATCATCTCAAATTCAGCTCATATAGTTGGTTATATTTCAGTCGACATTACAAAGACGGTAATTCTTATAGGAACATTTTTAAATTTTAAGGCTGTATATTGAATTCACTACTGGAAGTTTGAGCTCGGTCTACTTAATAAGCCTCTTTTATGAAATCCACATTGTACTTATATGAGATTCAAAGCAGGCACACTGGGCATCACGACGATTATAAAAAGGATGTGCGCATCTTCGTTTTATCTAAAAACTGGAAGAAGAAACCCTGAAAAGCATCACCATCATAATATCAAAAAGCACAAGTGTGTAGCTCATTGTTAGCAAGCAAGGCGAAAAGAAGCAAGCCAACAAATGAAGCAAAAAGCATTGGAGATTTGAAGGGAGACTGAGTGAATTTTGGATTCATCCATCCACACGCGCGTTTACCTACGTAATCCTAGAAAACAAGGCAACAAGTAAATTGTACGGCAGGATGACTGGAAGTAGAAGGCAACAGGCAAGAAAAACTTACCGCATGCAAGAAGTGCAATAATGATGGCGTGGTAATAATACCCACTACCTGTGTGAATCCCCTCAACAATGAGCTTATAGAGATACCAACACACAGACAATAGTTTAGATACGACTTCTACTGCTCCCATTCTTTTCTCAGGTAGTATAGTTGCATTTTTATTATTACTCCCGCTGCTGCTGTTGCAAAGGAACTTACCAGGTAGTGAAGTTGATCTGGCAGAAGAGATAGATGATGAGCTACAGGTAAAAACAGATCAACTTGCATGAGCCTTTCTTCAGTCTCATTTGAGCTACTTGAAGGAAAGGACCAGTTGCACCTCTCCTCCTCTGCTCTCACCCTACTCAAAAGTCGATCTCAAGTCTTCATTTAACCAACAAGATTCAGTTTTATATTACGTCTTTTCTCCTTCACCTTTTAATACTCTGTTTTAATACTCTTCATAGTAACTTGTGATCGTATGGAATACGACTTTTGTTTCGTTTATTGCGTGTATTGTGTTTATTTTACAATCATTTTAATGTCTCTTTGATTTTGTGAAAAAAAGACTGTGCACGCTCAAGAGGTGTCATTTTGCACATTTGACTGTTTACTATTGTGAAATGTCGACGTTGCTAGCGATGCTTCGAACAACACCTCCAGTACCTGTGGGAGTCTCCACAGCATCTGTAAATTCCCTGTCCCTATCCCATGCAGAACACAGAAAATACATGGAAGTGAAAATAAAACAGGAAAACTTCACAATAGACTGCGATTCTCGTCTTGCGCAGAATCTCCGCAGTTTGGAAGCAGCCGCAAAGAAAATACATCAACTGCCGCTACCACCTCACCACCACCTTACTCATCCCCCTCAACCCAGTGCAATCTTGTACAGTTACAGTCCGACTCCCTTCCAGCCCCACAATCGTCATCAAAGAGATGAAATGTCTGATGGCTTTCATACTCCAAGTCCAATGTCAAGTCCAGTAAGTCCAGCACATTCTACTCATACGACAGATTCCGGTTCGGAATATTATTCCAATACCCGAAAAAGCAACGGACCTTACACAGTACTCACCACCTCAAGTCATCTTCATTCAAGTCTTCCCGAAGATATCAGCGGCAGCACTACCACTGCTCATATCACACTATTATCCAGTGGTACTGGCAGTAATGAGTCATCAGCACTACCAAGCATCTCACCTGTTTCAACAGCAGCTCAGTATCATCATCATCATCACCTAAAGCAAGAATATCACGAAACCTCGGCAGAGTCACATTACCCCATTCAATTGCACACTCTTGTGGACCCAGAAACTGGAAATAGATATGTAACATCCTCATCTGCGGTTGTCGCTGCAATGCAAAATCTTCATCAGATTCATCCTGGGCAAATGTTAGACTACAGCCTTAATGAAAATGGCTCATCAACTGTGATAATGGACACGGAAAGTGTTAATCTGAGTGAGAATAACAACAATAGCATTGGTATTGTTGATGGTGCTTCCCTTGTGGTTCCAGTTGGGAGTGATGGTGTTGTTGTGGACAGCAAACGGTATGCATTGCTTGAAGGTGCTGATCAACCAGGCGAGCGTAGTTCTCCGGCAATGACAGTAACGGGACTTAGCGAGCAACAGTCAAACATCCCATGCTCATCTCCAGCTTCCTCTGCCGAGCAGTCTCTAACAGTCCTGACACCACCCCCAAAACCAGTAAAGACTAATAACAAGAAAGAACCAAAGGAAAAGAAAGGAAGAGGAGGCAGGAAGTCAAATAAGGAAAAACAGGAGGGCAAAACGCAGAAGCCGAAAAAGGAGAAAGAACCAAAAGAGAAAAAGAAGCGCAACAACAGACAGGTATGTTTACTGTTCAAATTAGTATATGCAACATGGGTAGAAGCCAAGTCATATTATTCTGTACACACGTGAGTTATATATTTACACTGGAATAATATGGGGAATTTCTCTTTTATTCGCAGGTGAATCCAGTTGTAATGAAGAAGAGGCGATTAGCAGCCAATGCACGGGAAAGAAGACGAATGCAAAACCTTAATCATGCATTTGATCGTCTCCGCAATCATCTTCCTTCAATTGGTAAAGACCAACAGTTGTCAAAATACGAAACACTTCAGATGGCTCAGTCTTACATCACTGCCCTGTACGACCTACTGCAGTAGCTGTAATCCACATAATTAGCAAATTATGTGCACCTTAGTGTATTATGTATAATATACTATACTAAAATAGAATGACATTAAATTATTGTTGAAATGCATACCACTACTCACCGCCTCATCATAAAGATTCCTATAAATATATATTAGTGTTCGTTTAGGTTAGGATTTTAAAAATCTTATTGATTATTGTAAGTCAATAAAAATTGGGGAAAGCCGAAAACTACGCAAAATAAGCTTATAACTGTATAATCAACCTATAACTAGCCATGAGGGATATTTTTAAAAGAAAAACACGATGCGTGATTTCTATTATTGCAAGAACAATTGCAACATTCCTTTAAAAAACTGTTATCTTCAAAACCTTTTTTTCAAAGGGTAGATGATTTTTTTGTTTTGAAAAAGAAAACTTAAAAGCCTTCATAATTGTATAAATATTTTAAAACTTCTACAGAAATGCAAACCAATAGTCAATTTTCTTCAGAAAGAGCTTTCATGTCTCAGGTTCTTGCACGCAAACAAATTTTTGTGGTGCAAAAAAGGTTTCCTATTGCTCATATCATTTTTACAATGCTGTCTCATTTCACCCCTTATGTAACAAATAGTACGCAAACAATGTACAAGTAGTAGCTACGAAGTAAGACCTGTCAAATGCAGTAACGCTTCTCGTTATTGCATGCAATCTTCCAGAACAGGTACAGGTCTACAAATTTTGCTCAAATTACAGTACAATCCAATTAAATTTCCATTGAGGATCCTTTTGAAAGCCAAAATACGCTTTTTTAAATCTTTTTATCGCACATTAAACAACGATCGTAGTACCTTCCAATTTAAATCATGTCTTAACTAAACCGTATGTCTTCCTTTTTTGAAAGTGCCACATCATTGATGCAACTTGAAAATGTGCTGTAGAATCGTTTATAAATACATAGAATAGGTTATAATGATACCGTAATTTTGATACTCATCATAGATATCATGCAATTTATTGATTATTAATAGTAGTAAGCAAATGTGTATAGTAGTAAACTGTAAGAATTTTATGGGTTGTGTACAAAAATCTGAAAATATTTTAATGCAAAGATAGATAAGCAAGAACTCCAAGTGATGTTTAAGGAGGGGTAACTTGATACATAAGGAAACTAGAGTAAGCATTAGGTACACACGAAGCTTGAAATGAATGATCTTCTTAAAAAGTAAAGCATGCATCTCATATTTCCTCAATAGAGTATATATAGAAATATTATTAAAGTTTAAAAGAAAGCAGAAAAGTATATTATGTGTAGTTAGATAAGCAAAGACAGTGGAAAGGGAAAAAGACGGAAAATGTTCATACTATTTTGTAGCTTACTTTGATCTCTGTGATATGGGAATGAGCTTCTCTCATTCGTTTGGCAGGAACTTTACTCTTACTCTTACTACTTTAGTAGTTTATGGCTTAACTTATGTAAAATGCATATGAAAATCAAATTTAGTAAATCTTAAGTTAAATGTTTATTACTGATGGTCAATAATATGGCGCAAATCCGGTTTTTGGTAAAAGTAAAAAGGAAAATTTGTCCTGCTAAGGTGGATGGGATCCAAGCTCAACCCGTAGCATTTGGAACCGAATGCGCTTATTAGGACATAAAATACTCTTCGGATTTTATTTGCAAACCCCCTCCTATTTAATATTAAATAACTGTAATTATTATTATGCTTTTTAAGATTGTAAAAATAAGTTTATAATTTGTAACATATGCAAAGACGGCATTTGAAAGTATTATTTATGGTTTTAATGCAGAATCCTATATGTGACATAAAAATGTAGTGATATGAATTGTAATTATCAAAAAATGAAATAAAAGTAAAGACAAACAAAAATGAAACAAGTAAGGTTTCATTCTGATTAACTTTTTTATTTGTTTTATCATAAAAACGTCAAGATACCAGACTACTCATCAAGTCATATTTTTATTGCTGGTACTATTCATGTTATTTTTATTTACATATTTGATGGATAGAGCACATGAATCGCCACAAGTAAACCTCACATTATGTTTATTAGGGCTAAATATGAAATGGTAAAAATAGAAATCGTTCACATCTTGAATTCTGCATACATCATCGTCTACGCTGCTGGTTTATTCAAACACGTTCGGCATTTTTTATTCAACTGGTCATCTCGCTTTAATTTCGTAAATTCTATTGTAAAGTGTGCTAAATTGACGTGTTTCATCATTTCATTCTCTTTCCCGAGGAAGTCTGTCTATCTTGAAGTAAGCTGTGTAGCATAAAAGATGGATAAAAAAGATCAAGTTTCATTTTTATAAAATTTAAAATTGGTTCGCAGTCTAAAATTATTTATGACTTGCGCATTTGCTTTTGGCATATTATTATTATTGTAGTTGCACTGCAATATACATTCTATAAACTCACATCCACGACAAAATTCAAGCTTTCAGCTATCGAGGTTTTTGCCTCTGCTCCACAACAGTCCACACTTCATATCAATTCACTTGTCCAGTTCAGTCCCTCGTTTAAAGATTTAAATAATAAAAGGCTACGTACCAACGTAGTAGATAATATAAAGAAAAACAATGAAAATGATTACAATTACATCACATATTATTGCTCACAATACAAGCACATCAACATACACGTTCAACTACTACTGAAATTGAAACAAGTTTTCCATGAAATAAAAATTACAATTTCTGTTTTGATTTGAATTGAAAAAATCAAGTTTGGCTCTTGACTTTTGATGGGGAGAAGAAAAGAAATAAAAACAGAGCAGAAGTCGTAGATTTGAAAAACACTATTTATGTGAGAGTGAGCCACTCTATTTTTTTAGAAGCATCATAAAAAATCGCCCTATCCATCCGTCTCTCCTGGTCATCCATCTATTCATGTGTGAAAAGTTTGTGCTTGAAGGATATTGTGTCGTAAAAAGCATCAACAGCAGCAGTTTCAGTAGTAGCCCAAGTTCTTTTTTACAAGATGATAATCATGATGATGATGAACCAAGTAGCCATATAATAATAGTAATATGCAAAGAGGCGATTGCCACGCTGAATTTGGCCGGCTCAAGTCTCGGCTGCTGTATTTTTACTGTAACACACACCACATCACTCACTACCGGACTACCTTTACACTTTTCTCGGTTGATCAGATCGGGATCATGATGACCAGTCCTGTGGTGATGGATTTGATTGCAACAAAAAAAGGAAAAGAAAAAAATATTTTATTTTCAGGCTTGTTATTCCTCTTTTTAGAGTTGTTTGCCTGTCTACTGTTATAATTCTTCTCTTGTCTGAATATTATGGTAAAAGTATACATAGCATGGATATAAAAATATATTGAAGCTTTTACAAGCTCGTATATCTATCCGGTTTTTTCGGACGGTGGTGTGGTGATCGTGGCACTAGTGGCTAATTTACTTGTGCTCAAGTTTAGATGCAACTGCTACTAGTAAGGAGTAGGAGAAACAGTGGTAGCAATACACAGCAATCAAATCACAATCACTCTTGAAACAAGAGTCAAGTCAGGGGCTCCTAAAATGCAAACAGGTAGCTAGAGCCAAAAACCAGAGCAGACCTAAGTCACAAAACAGCAAACAACATACGTACAGGTTCGTGGCAAAATGGCATCATCTTGGCTTGCGTTGTCCACGTACTAAATAACCTACGGAAAATGAGCCCTTTGCAAAATTAAGGGAACCCAGCAGAAATTTTCATTGCAAAAACTACAAAACCTTTCCCTGGTAGATTTCCTTTTACTTTCCTGACACATGAAACAGCACATTTTTTTGCACTACATGGGGCAATGTGAAACTAACTTATTTGTATTCTTGTTTGCAGCTATGTAAATATTCTCATTAAAACACAAAATCTGAACTATGCTGTCCATTTATCAAATAATTTACTTTGGGCGGTGTCTTTTCGTAAACTCTTCATATGCCCGCACTATACGCTTTTATTATTTAAAGCGGCATTTCAAACTGTTTTATAGCGAAAGGACGCCGCTGCCGCCCTTTACTTTTTCATTTTGTTTTATTTCTTAACAATAATAATAGCTGGTATTTTTTACAATGTGCGGTATTCGCGTGAAGAAAATTTGTCCATTAAAAATTCACTGGTGCTACCTACCAGAGAAGCTTACGCTTTTCGTCAATCAACCGAGGAGGATTTATGAAGAGACGATGCCGCACACAAAGTCACTATGAATTCCTAATTCATTAAACACTTGATCAACATTATTCTGCTACTATACAAGAGTTAGTTTTTTGTGAGGAAAGGAGAATAAAAACTAAACACTTGATTTAGCAGACGCTCATAGTCTACCTGATTAGTTTTTGGAAAGAAAAACCATAATGATGCCGAGGTAAGAATCCCCGCAAGGAAGGAATCATTCATTCAAAGTTTTTTCATGTTCTGTTTTTCCAAAGAGTGCATCCTCAACACAAATGGCAAAGGGACGTGTGTGATAATTTATCATCTGTATTTTTTATGAATGCTGTGATCCTGCAAAAAACGTATTTATTTGCGCATATTTACTGTTAATTAAAAATCGCAAGGGAGCAACTAAACGACCTCTTTAAAACCACAGTACACACTGTTTTGGCTTTAATCATTGACACATTAAAAAAGTAGCTTTACACAGGAGCAAGATTATTATTATGCTACACTGTAGGTATGCACTTTAGATTGGCAAATGATTATTGATGAACATTTCTTTCCCGATCTTGTCGAGCCTCTAATGAGAAAATCGTGATGAATCTGCAAAATATGCACTTATTCGATGAAGCAAGCTTGTAAAAAGTCACCTTTAAATTACACCAGTGGCAATAATAATAATAGAACATAATGTACTTTGGCTATCATACCAGAAGAAAACCACACATCAAGAGCAAAAATAAAATGCTATCAAGGAATAAGTATTCGATGGAATGCGTATAATTCAGTGTTCAGCATTGCCAAAAAACCGGTACTCATAAACCAAGCAGGGAGATAATAGTATTGTAAGCAATATCAAAAAGCTCTAAAACTGATTCTAATTGGTAATTATTACCACAAACTGAGTCGTAAATGTGAAGTCTTGTGTTGACCTTTATCTCGATATCAAACTTTTCGAGCTAACCCTGAGTGGACAGTGCATGACTATACGCAGCATACAAAGTATCTTTAGCTTGGATCACTTGCTCTTGATGTAGTGATCTTGTATTTTTACGAAAAATATAGATAATCGGGGCTGACTTGCATATTCAATGTGCAAAAAGGACGTGAGTTTTAATTCAGAGAAAATTGCCATAAATAATTTGTGCAATAAAATGTCGAACGAGTAAACATTCCCTTGATAGCAGTGAATAAGCTCATCTTTGATTTTGTTGGGACAACATCGGTGTAGCAGCCGTACTTAACATATAAATACCTTGTATAGACTTAAACTGATTTATTACAGAAGATGACATGGTCGACATTAAATAAGCTAGCTAATTACTACCCGCATGTAATAAGCTGACAGCGCAGGTTACGTTATAGACTGACCTTTCTCCTCTTGCTTAAGTTCAGTGAATGAATTTGTGCGGTGTTAGTCGAGGTGGAATTGTGTAATAAATAAAATTTTCAAAAAAAGAACGAAAAAGGTATTTACTTCAAAGCTCACACCATGAGGGTTATTTGAATGAGTTTTAGCTATAGTGTACCCAGACTTTCACTGATGCTTCCGAACAAATAAAGTTATAAAATTATTCCAATTTTCATCCCGCATGGGCGATTGTATGAAATTGCAAGATTTTGTTTTAAACTTTAGAGTTTATAAAGAACTACAAATTAATACAGGTAAATAGAGTGAGACTTCAAATTTCTTGTCACTTTGCATTTATGTCATGCCCACAGCCCCATTGTTGAAAGCTAATTCAATTGATAGAAGCAGAAAATTGAACATCAATTGCATTGAAATCACTTCGTTTAAAACTCTTGGAGCAGCATGATTCCTTATTACAGAGTTTGTATCAACATCAACCAAAAATTTAAGCTTAGACCATCATCATTTTCTAAAGGACAGACAAGTTGATGATGTAAACGACTTATATTATCGACGAATGCAATTAAGTTGTAAATCCAATTCAATGATTTAAAAATCTTTGCTGCCACTCACTCTTCCAGTCACTTTCTCACAATTCAACTATCTGCATCTTCGCATTGAAGGAATACACCGGCTCGTTCTGCATTTAAATGAGTTCATTAAAGCCTATTTGCACTGTGAAATGACCAGAAAAAGTTTATAAGCGGGTAACAATGGATAGTGACTATTTATCACGAAGATCTGCGTAGATCTATCATCCCTTGTTCAAATACAATATGACGGCAATATTTGTCTTGTCTGTCATATGCCAAGTGTAGTTCACTACCGTAAGACAAAAAATTTTATCACTCTGGAGTTTGAAATTCTTCTAGAAAATCAACCGTAATACTTGTTTTCAGTTTTGCAAAAATAAATAAATAAACAATGAAATTACGATTACCCTACCCTATCAAAAACAATTTTGATAAGCACGACATAAGATGCCTGTTTCCACCACTTGCAAAAAATGTGAGCCGTGTGCTGAAGACAAAATAGGAACCAACTTTTGGGACGCATGCATTGCATATAGATTTAACGCAACACAAAAATAAAGAGATATTACTTCTAATTAACAGAGAAAATACCTGCGGCTAGTATAATAGCCTCCACTCAGATTACACATCGGATACGTCAGGAAACAAAATTTTAGATTTGATGCCCCTTCAACAACAGTAGTGAAAACAAGTCCTCAACCTTTTCTTCTTCAAGAGAAGTAGTTAAAGCTGTACATGATAATAATAATGAGACTGTATCACATCACATCAACTTATATACCAACATTTTAAGTCTACAATCGCATATTTTATATCACATCAGAGTGTGTATATTATCATTGCGTCTTCTCTTATATTGTTGCAAATCGAGCAAGAATGTAAATTTCCCCAACCGAAATCTGATACAGATTTAGATCCACCTGGTAAATCAAATCAGGCAAGACATGCATCATCGTCATCATGATCACCAGTAGCAGTAAAAAGAAAACAGCCGACCCGACAGAACTTTTTCTCGTTTTGCCATGCCTCAGTTTCATTTATTCCATGCTCATAGAGATAATCATGCATTTTAAGAGTTGCTGTCAGCAAGTCAAGCAGTTCGGTTTGCTCACATTGTCTTAAGAATAAAAGAATAATATGCATAATATGTAACATAAAAGCATCAGTATCAACATCTCCAACATCCTTCAACTATTATTATTTTATTATCTTTATAGTTACTTAACCGTACCGTTTTCATTTCGGCTTTATGGACAGAATGAATATTTTATGTAGCTATAATGCTCATTGCAGGGAGTTGGGTGAATTTGTAAAATAAATCTCGGCCTTGGTCATTTGATGATGACGGTGATGGCAAGAAAGCATACTTTTGCATAAAATTTTATAAACGTATTATGTTATATGTTTGTGGTCGACAGGGCGCTTTTACATTGCTCCCAGCAGTAAATAATGATGGTGGTGTTGATGTACCAGCAACAAGAACTTCCATCCTACATCAACAAAGGCACGTCAGATTGATTACTGACAATCAAAAAAGGATCCATTTTGTGATTCTCTGAAAAGATTGCAAAGATGAACATTAATATTACCGATTATATTGCCGCATCAAGAGAGAAATTTTATATCTTTGTATTTGTCCGTTGATGATCTAGATGATACATTGAACTGTAGTAGTAATTGCTATCACTGTAAAGATGATACGTGCCGCAAAGTGAATGTATCACAGACGTATCAAGGATTTCTTTTAATTTCAACTAGATCAAATAAGCTGCTTCCATACTCCGTACTACTGTTGTTTGATATAAAACGCATATACGTTCTTAATTTCATGGTTTCTCTCCGCATTCAACGATCTTTTAGTTGGTTACTTATTATATTTCAGTGTAATCAAAGAAAGCATAAATTAAAGAATTGTCAGAATTTGGGACAAACTACAATTAAAACCTGAACTTCATTTACACGTGATGCTATTACCATTAGGTAAATATTTCCATAATATACGACTCAATGATCATGATCAGTGCATTTTCACATAAATCAAACTAAACAAGGCGTTATGCAAGACAAGGTGTGTTTCTAGCACTCACATACTAACTTGGTAATTCTCTAATGACAATGCCTTTGTATTTTGAAACGAATTATATTTAAAAATTGTAGATTTGTACTGGAGTCCATGAATATTCATGATTTTCAATACAGCAGAAGATTTTAATTTGAAAATTTACAACAGTACAAACTAGACAAAAGACGTAGCTGGAGTTATTACTAGTGACATGGATTGTTACAGCCTCATCAATTAGTCAACAAGTACAAAAGTGCAAGACTATTTCGATAAGAATGTTTATATATTCTTAATAAAACCACAGTGTAGATTATTGTTTTGAACTCGTTTTTATACAAACAAGCTATTCAATTTGATTTTTACTTTGTGCATATATGTATCTATAAAATTTTCATCGATGAAACACTCTTATAGTATTCTTCTGTTCTGGTAAGCTCGGAACAGTACAATGTATTGATACAAACATGACTGATAATTATGGTTGGTGGTAATTATCTTAATTCATCTTCCTTAGCCAAAAGTATTAACTCGCTATTGGGTTGCTTAAATTTGTCCTCCAGGCATTCATATATGCACTTTCCAGGCATCAGACTATAAGAGTCTACAGCTTCACAAACGAATTAGTGTTAAGGGTCATACTAAGATTTCGACAATGAATTAACTAAACAGATTTATTAGTGGATTACAACCTATGATGAGTACGTATGTAATCAAAGAAGGTTCAATACAAAATCACGATTTGTATAAAAATTGCTTAAAATTTTGAATTGTAAATCTAAAGTTTTAATTTGAAAAAAGGTAAGTTATCAAAACATCCAGCAAGTGATCTTTAATATAAGTATGTATTAGATACAAAATAAGTATTTGCAATTTGAGACAGCAACTAAAATTATCCGCAATTGTGCTTTAAGAGTTGTGTAACGCATAGTCTTCTCATGAAATAAAAACACCCATGAAATTATATAGACTTGTTTGTAATTAAAACAGATGTCCTGGTAGTCCTGATGGGGTGATCTGACAACTTTTCACTTCACCTCATGCAAAGCAAATTCTTGAAAACGACTATTTTGCAAACCTATAGTTCTAATTTACATAATGCTAACCTTTACCTTACCCTGCAAAAATGTGAACCAATTTTTTATGACCGATCTCATCAACAACATATATATTCAGCTATATTGTAGTTCAGTTTCTACTGGGAATGATAACTCAAAGACACGCTCTCATAGCACATCTGTTGCAAATAATTCCATCGCATTTTCACTTCTGCCCATCATCGGCCCATCGTTTTGATCAACATAAAAAGTTGATGGGACTCCAGTCCATTGGTCAGGCACGAGTCAGGCTCTATTGGAAAAACTTTTTTCATTGGCCATTTCTTCGATTTTTATAAAAAAATACGCAAATGTATGCTCAACGTTACCAGGATTCTCCCTCCAATATTATAAAATACGTCTCACCGCAAAATATACACACTACCAATATGTATTGCTCACTTTAATTGTTTTAATCATGTGAAATAGTAATGTATTTTTGCACAGGGAAATAAACGAAAACTAAAGGAGGTGGAGTTGGAAAGTGCCCATGTATTCATAAAAATGTTTGAAGACATGCCTCATCGATAATGCATTGTACCTTGTAACTTTTGTAAGATAGACGAGATAGAGAAAAAAAAAAACCTGCCATATCTTGTGAATCTCGCGTCATCGTCGTCATTATGAACGTGTGTGTGTTATTTTGCGCAAAAAAAAAATTATGCATTGCAATTCAAGGCTCTCTCTCGGAGCAGAACATGCGCTTAGCAGTGCGCGATAAAATTTCACAATTTGTTGGTAAAAGTATTAAAAGACGACTTACAATTAGCAATATAAGAAACTAGATAGCATCCAACAATGGAACATATTTACATGCGGTGGTTTGGTTTCATGAGTGATATGCCACAGAGAATATGTATCTATGCATGTTATATTTGTTACTCGAAATTTTACAGTTCCAACAATTGACTATTGAAAACACTGCAAACTGAGTATTTACCAAGAAACATTTACACTGTAAATTTTACAGCGAGGGACTTCAATTGATAGTTTGAAGGAATGCATGTCACTTGACTTGAACAATGGAGACTTCTACAACGAATATTTAAAAGCTATAGGTTTTTTGTAGCTAGATTTTTCTAAGCTTATTCATTTTAAAACATATTAATGCCGTATTCAGCAATTAAGAAATACGACTAAACTAAAGTCACTCTGACTAAACTAATGAATTTCAAAGTCTTATACGGGTTATACGAAAAATCCAACTTATTTGAGCCTAGCTTATTAATAAGCACCACTTACGTTTGCTGATAACAGTTCATAACTTAAATATCAACTGTACGTTTGAACTAACGGCGAAAATAGAAGATTAGAATATAGCAACTGATATTACATATTAATCAGTAACACGATGGGATAAAAGAATACGGAGTAGATAATTTCTACGCTGATGTACTCGCTGTGTCTTCACCAGACAAATTTTTGGCAGGTGTTGTCTCGCCGTTAGCCAGACGCTCATTGCAGAAGCTAGAGCTAGTGAATTATATACCTAGTTTCTTGTTGAATATGATGGAAAAGATCTCTGTTTAGATACATGTAGATAAGAATTTAGAGGGGAAGATGAAATCAATCAATAATGAAAAATAATTAAAATATTTAGAGGTTTACGAATTGACCAGTTCATATTATAGTTTGCAATTTCACTGATATAAAATTGGACACAATTATTAGTTTAAAGCAATTGTTGTCGTCATTTATGTATTTATATTTATGTCAGATTAAATGCATCTTGTAAAATTATTCACCATACTATGCAAAATAGTGGAAAACTTTGAGTTTCTCATTTCACCCCCAAACTTTTCCTATCGCCTTTCTTTTCTCTCCGGACACTTGACCGCTGCTCGTGCAGCAACCGCAGGAAAAATTATTGATAATATGTTCTAGGATTATGATTTAAGGCAGACTTTAGTCCAAAACTACTTTTTTTAGCTCCTGCTAAACTACTCCATCCAAGTAGAAAAGTTGTTTTCCTTACAAGTTGTTACTACAACAAACAATACTATAAAAAATATAATTTTTGCACCTTTTGAACTTACACCATGCTCATCATCGTCATCATATCTCCTGAAGCAAGCTAGCATTCTACTTACGTGCACATAGATAGTTATAATCTATATATAAAACAACCACTATCACCAGATACTATCCGAAAACCGGGCTAGCTCGTTCGTTCGCTCGCTCCATAGATCCAAAAAACTCCACCACACCACCACCGGCTTAATTTTGGCTTGCGATAACCAGCTGTTGTCAATTTTTGCTAAAATCTACCATCAAAACTATTACTTGAGTTACTATCACTAGCATCTGAAAAACTACCGAAAAATTATTTAATAGTCTAGCCATGCACCTATATGATACTGCGTACGTCGTAGTGGCTGTTTGATCTATCTCTGATAGTTTTAGAATTCCATTTGTGGACGTCGGCCGGTCAACCTAAATAATCATGGAATAATATGCGACCACTGATCTTGCATCTTGTAAGTATACAACGAGGTATGTCTTCACTCTTGTAATAATATGTTTCTGGACGTTAAAAAATTTGCGGATTATGCAGAAAAATATATATTTTCTAAATCAATGTCAATGGCAGGTTTCAGTTGTCTGCATATGACAATGCCGGCAACATACAAATGGACGCAAGAGAACGAGTTATAATCAACGAATAAATGGAGAAAACTTGAATATGATTTCATGACGATTATGTAAATTTTGGATTTTTTCTCTGGGAAAAGTAAACTTTTCTTTTTTTGCTTGGTGAATTGAAGATTATATCCTCATTAACATGCATCCCCACAACTGATGAAGAAATTGACAGAGTTCATATTTTATTCAACTCCAGGTCGATCTTTTCCAATCTCATTTTCCTCAAATTTCCCCACTGCTCCAGCTAGCCTAATTTAGCTTTTAATAACTGCAACGTGTTTTAAAACTTAAACCCGCCAATTAACTTGCTTTAATAGAAATTCTGTGTAAATCGCCCAATCTACTTTCCAAACCTTTAAAACACTGCTTATTGTTGTTCTATTATGCATGCATTATTGTCTAGCCATTTTTTGAAAATCCTATTTTTATAGTTGACGATCCAGTTTTTATTATTGAGGTGGTATTATTATTAGTATCTGCCCTGCCGCATGTCTAAATGATTTACTATCCTAGGACGAAAAATCAATTTATCAGCATGGGAGCTTCCACTGTTGAAAACCGTAGTGAAATGGGCGAAAACAGGCAGACATGCGGTTCAATAAACCGTCTAATTGTTTCAGATTATTCATTCACCATAAAAATCCTTATCAGCACAAAGGGTGCACCAACAGAAGCTCCAGTAGCAAAAAATAACAACTGGCTTTGGCCAAGCCATTACTATCAAGAGAACAATAACGATAATACCAGGAGGGAAAAATCTCAGTGCATTTTTCTTGACCGGGATATTTTTATAATGTGCAATGTAAATCTTCTACAATGAAAATAGCCTCACTCAATTAAACTAAAAAACCTACCTGTTTGTATGCATAACATCGTAAACAGATTTAGATATATATTACATTGCCTCCAGAAAGTGAATTTACGACCTGTTTTCGGCGTGACGATGTGATGATGTAAGTAAATGGCTATATACTTATTACTAGTAACTGTGCGCTTTGCTTGCTAACCTCGCACTTCACTTGGCAAGGCAAAAGAAAGTCTCCGTGCAAATGTGCAAACTGCAACTGAAGAAGCTGTTGAAGGAGTGTTTTTCGTGTAATTGAGTCAGGCAGACAGGAGCTGTTGACAAGACAAGCATGTGCATAGTATATAATAGTGTTGTTAGTGCCTTCATTATTACTTACCATTATTAGCTATGCAAATTTTTATTATTTGGGTAGAATAATTCCTCAAATAAACTTTCAAATAACAAGTAAAACTTATGATTATATTATTACTGTGGGCAAATTCAGTATACATATACAAATAAAAAGTGATGTTGGTAGAAATTACTCCAATTTCAGAATACTTTTCATCAATTTTACCGTCTCTATCATCATCTTTGAAGCATCATTACCATCAACACTGTTGCACTGTCATTATTATGATTGGAATGGGATCACGTAGTGTGAATCTAAACACTCGCATTATTAGTGTCAAAACACAACTAAAGTAGACGTAAATGACCATGCATATAAATTTACTGTGAATGAATAGAAAGAATCGTCAGGAAAAAAGTCAATAAAAGTAGGTGTGTTCTCACCCGAGCTCTTTCCTGGCGCTGTGCGTAGTAGTATGCTGTGATTAAGGTTTGATTACTACATAGTAAATTCACTATCTATGAAGAAGAAAACTTCAATTTTTTTTTCATCTTTGTATGGCATAATGATACCACAAATTTTATCGGATCATAAAGGATTTCCTCAGACATGATTTGAACGAGGCAATGTGTTGAGCTCAACTTAATTGCACACTCCCCACTTTCAGTTTCAAAGCACAACTCAGTTCCAGTAGCGCCTTGAAGCAGATCCCGCACAACACTGACACGAAATTCCTTTCATTCATGGTAGGTCTTCTCTGATTACAGTCGCCTTTGTCACTTAAAATGTACATATAACTTAATAATACAAAACAACTGAAAAGCAATTAAAATTTTCTGCGTGATACAATTCACGAATATCATGTACAACATCAATATCAAGCTCCAGCAATCCGATAAGGCTTTAGAACTGCCGATAATCTTAAGTGAGTACCCAAATAGTTAGTTAAATGGCAAACACTCTCTAACTAATTCTCAGAAAAGTAACACGTGGAGAAACAGGTTGCATATTTTTATAACTATAATGGTGAAAGAATATTCAAATATTGGTTTAGGGAATTCTTAGGCACAACACCGCATCATGAGTCATTTTTTTAATTTTAAGATTTATCCTTTTCTCTGAAAGCTTTGATTTATCAAGAGGTCATTTGACAAGTAAAAGTCGTAAAAGTCCAAGTCCAAGTTCCTATTGCGTCATATAAAGTTGTGTTCGATTGAGTCGACTGCACTAGTTGCAATAAAATGTTTCCGAATTTCTTTACTAGATGAAAATGCTCTTATGTGGAACAATTTTTGAAACATAATATATGCCGCATATTGTTGCTTGCATCACAGACAAACTCACCAGGATCCGTCACCCATGTACAAAAATACAATGATAGATTGACCAGAGCCTGCTTCAAGTGGACCTGGCAAAACAACACAAATAATAGCATATAAATATTATGCAAAGGAGCAGAAAAGCGCTCATTGCGTCACTTGTTAAGCTTGGGAAACGTAAAAAACAAATAAATGTCTACTCCTGGATCCTTTTGTGATCCTTGCGCTACAATACAATAATACGTCCGCTCTATCAACAAATCCATATCATGAAAAGGAAGAACATATCCCGTTTTTCTATCGTGTCCAGCCAATTATTCAGATAAGACTAATGACACTAGATTGGGGAAGATTAGAAGGACCGTCTTCAATTGACTAGAACATATTACACAGGAAGAGACACAGGTAAATGGAGAGGATGACTTTTTTGTACCCTACCTTTCATTCGTTCATATATAGTTTATTAGAAAAATGTTTTACGAGCACGACCTTTCCTGATAAGCATTTCGTAATAATGTAGTCCAGAGTCCAGATACATATATGCATATTATTTGTATTTGTGCATAGATTCATGCATAATAATAAGACGTACGATACTGATAAGAATAGTGTGCGGATGACGGGTGATCAGTTGTAAAAACAAGATGTTCGAATATACTAACACATGAACAGTTTTCTCAAAAGATTATAAATGTCCAGTTGAGCGGAAAGCCGACAGGTTTTACTTTTTCACTTCAAATCCGATAAAAAAGAATCGTTTCACAGGTAGGGAGACTGATTTTTAAATGCAAGGTTAAAATTAAAAAGGAAAAAGTTGCATCTGCACTTAACTCAATGAAACTTTAACTACAAAGCATAAAGTGGTGGATGGACAATATCTTTCCTTTGAAACAACGAGGATGGTGCAATGGGATGCCAAAGTGGTTCAACAGAGAATGTTGACTTTTTCTAGAATAAAAATTTCTTATCGATAATATCAATCTTTTCCTTCTCTTTCGCTTTGCTCCTGTTTGCTTCCTTTCCATTATACCACTGTTCCGTGCTGTCCGCTACAGTGTGATGTGATATGCGACATTGTGGTTGCAATGGTGGTGGTGGTGGTGGTGGTGCAAGAAAAAGTGGTCGTTATGGTTGTCTTATCAAATCAAGTGTAACGATACGAAGAAGATGAAGTAGCCCTATCCAAATCGTCAAAGAGGATGGATGATAGGATTAGCAATAATGAGCTGGCGTTCCTCTCTCCTTAGGTGCTAGTAGTTGACGATATGCATGGATTGTATGAGTAGAAAAGTGATGTGGTATTAACAATTATTGGACCAGAGAGACAATAATATCAATACGATCTGATTTGCGTTAAATTGTAAGATGCTTCAAAGTATTTTTCATATAAATAAGCATCAAGATAGGGTAATAAACACTGTACCCAGTAGTAGCTTACTGTGCAATGACTAGTGACCACTTGGTAGCACCAAACGAGATCATTCTACAAAATGGGAGCAATTAACAAAAGTGCCACTGCGTAACATTATCACTCGTTATAACAGGTCATTGTACACATGTACATACAAGATAGCAATAAAGGTAATCCTTCTTTGTGTCAATTTTAAATCTTTAAGTGATCTCTCTCATTTATGCATGCTAGCTCATTGTCAGAATTGTGAAATGTTCATATTTAATACCATGTTCATGTCAATGTCCAGAAATTTCAAAGTTATTCTTGATAAAAAGTTTCAACGAAAACAATAGTAAGAACAAAGACCCCTTTTGTGTAAAGTGGTTTGGGGCTACTCGATAAAGTTTTTTTAAAGTAGGAGTTGACCATAAGTTTTGTAGGTAGGCATTAAGTACACATGTAGGTTTCCAACAAGAAAGAAAGGCATAAAAATGTCTTCATAAACTAGATTTCTTAACTAGATCTCTCAAAACCTTCCCTTTCACTTTACAGGGACTTTATATGTACTTTTTAAAAGAAAAATCATATCTGCAGTTTCTTAGCTAATCTTTTGTTTCTGTTTTGCTCAGCACTCTGGGAAGCCGATTCAAAAACAAAGGCGACTTCTATAAAATCACTCATAATCAACTACAAAACTCGCAGTTACTCTGCATATATTATTTTTTAAGTATAAAATCACAAAAAACGGGAAAATCTATAACATCATCTTATTTATTTACAACAACTGTCTCAGTTTTCTCTCAAAAGTTACATAAAAATCCCACATACAGAGAACTGGAACAAGTTTTCAGCTACCAACACCGATAGCACTCGCGCTTGTCTTCGCGTTTGCTCATCATGATGATCAGGATGATGATGATGATGGTTTTTGGCCTCCTCCTCTCTTGCTCTCGTGGTAAATACACATGTAGCTTAAACTGTTTTACTTGTGCTTTTGCTCAGTAAAGCAGTTCATCATCATCATCATCAACTTCTGGCATCGCCCGTGTTTTCCGTTGCAACAAGTTCTGCTCTGCGCACTCTTTCCAGTTTGATTTCTTTCTGACCAGAATGATGACCACAACTCGAGAAAGAAGAACAGAGAGGGAGAGCGACATACATATTTATATTGGAAAAGGTATCATCATCCGTCTGATCACTGAGATCACTCGCACCATACACATCATCATCATCATACAATGAAGGAACAAAAACCGATTTTTATTTTATCACCTTCAGAAAACCAGTTAACAAACATTTAATGATCTAGTTTTTAATTCATATATGCTCCTCACTTTAAAAGAAATAGTTTACAAATCTTAACTGAAGAAAAGAACATGCTGGGCTACTTGCTACTTGTCCAGTCTATTTTGCATAAACAATAATCAAGAGGGGTTAAGGGAGAAAGGAAGATACAGAAGCGAGTTACAATGATGCTCAGAGTTTTAATGGCTTATGTATGCATAATCGTGTAATGACCATTTTTTAAAGTTTTACATGTCCATGACTAGATTGAGTTTATCCTCTAGAAGCTCACAAGAGTTTTATCCAGATCGTCTTTTGGACATAAAATTTCACGATTGGATGGATGATGATAGATCTGTATACATTATTAAACAAGTGACTTCACCTGTTGTAATACAAGATCACATTAAAATGAAAGGCTCATCATCGGATTCATGAGTTGTTGCAAGTCCGGCAACTTAAATCATTTCAAAGCACAATATATCTTAAGATTGGGTTATACTGTGTACATTATAAATTAATGAAATGTTTATATGCTGATCAGCCTGTGTGAATTTGGTCAGTTTACCAACTATTGGACCGCGTTTTGTCTGCAGTCTCCTCGCTTGTAGTTACAATTTTACATGAAGAATGTGCCCATTATTATGAGTTGTTACATGTACCTGTAAGCATCCCTTCTGATGACTTTCTTCCAGCGGCCAAAATGATGGTAAGGGATTGAAAGAGATCGAACTACAAGTTACGAATGAGGAAGAAGTACGACCAACGTCATTCGACCAAAGTAGTACTGGACTACTACAGAAGTAAACTTGAACAGATCATCATTATTGCATCTTCCTTGGTTTCTTTCGTACCTATCTTGCTATATACTTTACTCACTTTTGCTGCATAATAAAGAAATAAAATTTGATATACGAGGAGATCGTGTTACCAGATAATTTCATTGGTTTGAAATAATTACAAGAATAATTACACGAAGAACGACGACGAGAGCAATTGGAACGGTCCACTGGTAAACGAGAGGAAAAACCTTCGCATCATGAATGAACAATCGGTATTTGCTGGTGCAGGAGGATATATGTGTGCCTTAAGTTTTGACTTGGGAGAAGAAAAAGGTAGTTAAAAGCATTTACATGCTTAAATGACTTATGTACACAATAACGGAACCAAAAAGAAGCTGTGGAAGACTAGACAGATATATCTCTCTTTTTTGTCGAGGACAATAGGCAATGAATTTATTTTTATGTTTCATTTTCAAAAAACGCTGATGATGGCCATTTTATACGCGTATTATGAGCTCGTTGATTTGGTGTTGCTTCTTTGCTTCTGTAGAATGTAAGAAAAAAAACAGATTTTATTTATTGAGATGTTTTGTACCGTACAATATTATCGCCTTGAGAGAGAGAGACAGAGAGAAAATGAGGAGTGCCCCTCCAGCTTATTGTGTGGTAAGCCGTAGTAAAGAAAAGTTGATATGATAAGTAGGTAATCTGGAATGCTCCTATTAATACATTCATTCACCATTTTATACAAGAATCCTCCTGTGCTCTTGTCGTTATTTCAAATTCATAGGTAATTAAGATTTGAGATAATAATGGCAATAAGATGGCAAGATTATGCTGGCTGTTGGCTGACTGCTCACTGTGACGATGAGCCCATAAATATCATTATGTTATCATCATTGAGTTCTCTTTTTTACCAGAGGGAGGAAAAAATTATAGTCTGGTTAAGATTGAGATATAAATTTTGTCGCGGAGTTGATGGGGCAATGTTATACGTTTCTGATCCTGTAAAGTTTCACTTAAGATCCTTGTCTCGTTGTGCTGTAAGTAAGGGAGAGAAAATAAATGGATGAGGCTAAAAACAATGGCTTGTCTTTTTGTATTGTTTACTTGAATGTAATTGTTGTAATTGCGGTTTGCATACTGAGTACGGAATCATCATTTATCACTTGAGTGTTTACGGGAAATACGATTGTTGCTGTTTGCTGTTTAAGGAGCTCGCTTAGGATATTTTTTGCTTGTTAGTAAAGTGGGCAGGGTTGATGTGTTATTTAATGCCACAACAAATAAGTGAGAAGGTGGAAAAAGGGAAAATATGCGAGGCAATATTTCTTAGTTTGACAGCACATTGCCAATCTTATCAAAGCTGTCATTTTGCTTGTGCTGTGATACTTAGCAGTTTATCGGAGCTGTTCCCGAGTAGCTTTCTGTTTTTAATGAAAGAGGCTGCATACTTACGTTCTTGTGTCCAGTTTGCTAAAATCTTGATTTGAGTGAGATACATAATATGAACGTATGCATGCACCCAGATAAATTGTTCGCAGGAATGTCTGTATTATTGCAATTGAGATGCAGATGCAGGTATATTGACTGATGAGATTTGCTGATTTGATAAAGAAAACTGGTGTGAAAAGTGAGCCCATAAAACAAAACCAGGAAAAATTAGATTTTAAATGGATGATTGTCTTAATTTATTTGAGTTTTAAAATGAAGACGCTCCCTTGCCTATCTTAAATCACGTAGTTCAATAGAGTCATCTCATTGAATATATTTTATACACACATGGTGAAAAGATGCTGATATTGAGAGCTTTAAACTGAATGAAAAGAATTTTATAGATTGAGAATAACGCAAACCGAAATTAGGCCATGACGCAAAAGCAAATAAAAGCATTTCTAGCCATTGATACATGAAATGGTGCAAGAAAGCTAACTGTTTTATAAGAGCAAACTGTTTAAAAAATAAATTTCAATAAAAAATGTCACTGAACGATTTGACCTAGCTTGTCATGTCGTCCGTGTGCGTGGTGTCAGTGTCAACTTGATTTTGTTTCTCGGCAGAGCAGAAATGAATCTACCCGAGCAGAGCAAACACACTTAACTTGATTCATTTTGGTGAACACTACATATCAAACATATAATATCGTGCAGTGCACCGATCACTGTCATATCAAGCGAAGCAAACTCAAGTCATCAAAAGTTTATGCTTCATGTTTAATATTTTGTTTAATAAACACTGACTTCGACTTCCTCAGTAATAATTTGTAATATTGCAGCCGAATTCTATCATGTTTCACTCCCCTTCTCTAGATCTTCATCACTGTACAAATCATCGTCACCATCACCAGTTTGCGTTCAAAACACAACCAGTTCTGCACTTTATAAATGCTTTATCCTCTACACAAAGGATACGTTCTGGACCTGTGCCGAAAGAGATTTTCTAAAAATACATTAGCTCATACTTTAACACTAACACACATATTTCAAGTAATGCTATACACTAATAAGCTGAAACACTTTGCAAAGTGAGAAATAATGGATGATGTATGCCAATGTATAGGACTGAAAAGTAAAATATTAAAGACTAGAAAGCTTTATATACAAACTACATCAACGTGGAAGTACGAATTGATAAAAAATGATCCTCTTCGTTGGAGAGAAAAAGGCTGAATCGTTAAATTGGGAAGAGAAGCTCTCTTTCGTATTCACTATTCACTATTCCCATCTCTTCGCACTATCATCAATTTTGGGCTAACCACGAATGCATTTTAATTTTGCACAGTTTCGTCGTTTACGTGACATGGACAATGCATTTCAAAGAGAAGAGCGTTATCATGCGTTCATTCAGCGAGCGCCATGCGATACCTGAGAAAGTTGGTGGATTATGCCTTGCATTTTTTGTTGTTGCTGTGATGTCTGTCTCTTTTCATGTCTTGATTGCACAAAGTGGTGCTCGTATCTGTATCCCTCTTTGCAAAAATGAATGCGGCCATGGTATTCAAATTGCAATCAGTTTTGCTTGCACCATGGAACACACACACTGCCGTATTACTTTCATCGTCATTCCATTCCATTCACATCATAATGTACAATGAAAAATAGTTTGATTACATTTCACGTAACTAATTTAGTTAGCACGCTGCAGCTACATTAAAATATCTTATCCTAACAACATGTCAGCAACCGTTAGGGAGTTGCTTGAAAGGTCAGAGTCTGAATATGCTGACCTTTACCTTTCACTTGGGTTCATTGTGGGGACTCTCCTTGCAGCGGAGTTTGCCAGACTTTGTATCAAATGGGTGCTCAAGGACCCTCAAGGCCTCACCAGGCGCTTGCTGATGGAGTGCCTCGCTACTGGAGAACTCTGCGCAGCCTGCTTTGAGGTTGGTGTTAGTAAGTACATGAAAATATATTTCTTAATAAAGTTGCCATTGCTCACATATATTTATATTATTCGGGAAAGTAAATGACGAAGTTGACTGATATGAAACAAATAGTTGCTGACAACTATGGAGTGGCTTGGTACGCCTTCATTCTGTACTCTATGTGCCTGTGGTGGTCTGGTGGGTGTAAAGAAACTTTTAAAAATATTAATTAAAATACTAAAAATATTCTAAAAACATGCTATTTTAATATAAATGATTTTTATAAATAAATATGTTATATTATGCTATTCTACATGCTATATTATATTATTAGCCATGTGGTGCGATGCTTCTGGTTGCCCATACACTCATCTTGAAGATCTCGTCACTGGTCAAACAAGCTTCAAAGCGACGATGCTTATTATCTTCACGGAAATCATTGCAGGAATCTCTGCGTATCCGTTTTACGTGAAGAAATTCTGGCTCTACAAGTTTATCCCGATGCATGCAAATCGGATCTATCAGAATAAATGCCCAGCGGATCTTACGGTGCGTACCTGACTTTGTTCTACATATTACATACGAATAGAGAAATCATCATAACCACACCAAATACGAAATACGCGTAATAAATTACGTATATTATTTGTAAGAGACGATAAAAAATGCCCATTGGCTTCGTTTCGGAAGAATCAGAGTATCTCCGTGATGACTGTTTAAGTGGTAGTCGATATGTATATTTATTAGTTAAACTTGCCAATAAATTTGTGTACATATTGGCGATTACTATCGTCATCAGTTTTCTGACTCAGCTATCAATCACACCATTAATGAGCTCGATAGGTTTATACTATAACTGCTGCTAACACTAATAAGCAACCGTCAACATGCACATTGTGTTATATTATATAACATGTATAAAACATGCAAGCCAACGAGATCGTTCTTTCAGAAGATATAGAAACTGCTACCGGTAGTCTAAAGCAAGGTGCATGATCATAGCTCATCTGTCAAAATCTATGACAGCAACTTCAGATTGCATTGTTGTCTGCTAATCTGAAAACATAATCGAGCTTGTTTCTTCGATATTGATGAGATGTACTGCACTGCAATTAGGGCGAGAAGAATTTATTGTTATGATATTTATTATTTGTTTTTTACGGTAGCTTCCCGCTTGGCAAGGAGCAATAGTGGAGGGTGTGGCCGTATGTATTTGTCAGTTAACTGCGAGGGTCATGGCCAGATTTAGTACTGCCTTGTCAAACCTTGTGGTAAATTTTGTCAACGTAATGCTAGTCGTTGCAGGTATGTGTAATCATTTACATGAAGAAATGAATATTTAATCAAGTCATTAAATGAGTTGTATGCAATAATTTTACCCTAAAAGTACACTCTCCTTTTCTATTTATGGTAATCATCATTTTGGAACTTAGCGTTTGAACTTTCCGGTGGCTACTTCAATCCGGTGCTGGCCACCGCATTGCAGTATAACTGCGGAGAAGTGACGAGAGGACAGCATTTCACCGTGTACTGGGTGGGCGCTATAGGAGGTTCTCTTCTCTCTGTTCTCCTATGGCATCATAGACAATTATATAATTACCTGATTTATGGACCACCAAAACCAAAACTGGAGTAGCAATCAACGTATTACTTCATTCGCTTGGAAAGAAAAACCGTATTCAACTATATGGCAGTGCTTTTGCAGCTTGGAAAGGTGTGATGATTCAGTGTGGTATGGTTATCAGCGAAAACATAATCCACAAACCGTCAGGCAGCTCAATAAAATTAAACCTGTCGATGTTATTTATGTACCTTTCATCTATTCCAATTATTCAACCCTAAAAATAAAGAACTGTACTATTTCCGTAGTTCTCTTCTTCTTTCTGCAATTAATGACTGCTTGAGATACGGACTGAAAAAGAAAAAAAATCATGTTTACCTCGTAGTCATGTCATGAGCTTCTTTTGAGTATACGTAGCTCTTATTTGCAATTTTAAAGTTGCAATCTTCAATGCTCTACTACCTACTACTTTAGAGATGAAAAATTAGCTTTTAGAACATGCATTAAAAACTGAAAAGTTTCATCTCAAAGTAACAATGTGGATAATTTCCAAACAGTATAAATATCAATGGAATTCAAATAATCTCGTACATATTCATCGTTGTCGCCAATTTCTGAACCAGGAAAATTGATTTGGTGGGTTATATAAAAAATCAAAAGCCCACAAAACAAAGTAAATCAAGATGTATAAATTTTCATGTTAGTGTTAATTTTTTCATCATTATGTTCAGAGCTAAAAGTTTCTTTGTTGTAAATTTTCTCATCATCATGTCTGTTCAACTATGAGTAAACGTAGGTATTCATAGTTGAGCAACCTGCTCAGTTAATTCATCGTCAATCATGGTACGTGTTCTTTCCCAGTCCCTCCTAGTTCTACCTCAAAAACATTTACATACATTCGCAATCAAAAAAAAATTAAATGGGAGATACCCCAACACAGGTCCAACAAGTTGACTCTCTGGCGTTTGCGTATTGTTGTGCGCATCACTGCAAGGCAGCAAAAACAACAATCAATGATAATGATTTACGCAAATATAATCTCAGAGAGGGACGAATTATCAAAAGAAGTTGGCTGACCAAGCTTTTTCCTTTAAATTGTATTTAAAATTATGCACATATGTGAGCAAGTTGGAAGCATCAGTAGATTATCACAATGAAGAAGATGATCATCATCATAATCAACAAGAACAAGAACAACGAGAGCAGAAGTCATCATTAAAAACATAAACTGCCCCTAGAGGCTTTAAGCTTGCCTATCGTCTTTTGGCCACTTGCAGCACACATGAGTATACAAACATTTCAGTCAGACATATATCTTCACTACCGTTTTTTCCTTTTCTCATTTTACAGGAAAAAAAGTCTGGCTGGTTTTTGTCTTGTCTGCTGCTACCACACCACAGTGTGCTGATATCGCTTGTCCTGCTAAATTGTCTCTTTTTATGAGAGGATGACGCGAGAGTTAAAAAGAATGGCAGCACACACCAATGCACACAAAACTAACCACTGAAAAACAAAAAAACTAGATTTTAAGCTCTTTGGTAATAAATCGATCCATCTCCCGATCGGTTTTCTTCCATAGGTATACTTTTGAAAATATGCATAACCATGTTATACAGCTTGTAGGAAAAACACACGTATTGCGTTCAAAATAACTATTCTTTCAAATCCCTCTTGGGCAAACACATTCATAATGCATAATATATTTCCTATACCTTTCTCCAATTACACTCTTCTACGACTGATCATCTATATTAACTCGAATAACTACAAACAAGTGCAGTGGTGGAAAAGTAACCGCAGAAGCGTTCATCCCTCATCATCCTGGTCATCATTTTTCGGTAGCTTTAAAACTTTTTTTAATTCCACCGGCCATCACCCAAGCGAAAAAAATGTTTCATGCAAATGTGCTACTAGTGATACCGATGATAATCGTAAAAGTATAAAACTGGATTTTGCTCTTAAAAATTCGGCTTGAAATGTATTTTATTTATCACAGGCTCCTGCCACTTTCGAATTTTATTTGAATCATATCAATAAAAGAGACGATATTTGCTGTAAAAAAATACAGAGTGATGATGTTACAGACACAGGTGCGCGGATATTTTTCTGTTTACTACTTATTCTCCATCAAGCTTTAAATGACGATGTGTTGCAGAGTTGCATATAGATATGCGAATAGTTAATTATGAGATGCACAGGGAAATACTTTGTTGTATGGCTACGTGACATCATCAAGTTGTCTACTCATCACCATCATCATCGTCTTCGGTGGCGTGGCACACAGGTATTCATCAAGACAGGTAGGTAATCTTGGTCACTTTTTATAGATTACCCTCGATTTTCTCGTATTATTGAGAAGCTACCTGTACCTGTGTAAGCAAATACCCATACACTGGAGATATGAGATTCAGATTCTAAACTGGTAATAATAATTGCATAATTGTCGTCGTAAGTACGGACGTGCACACAAATTCAGAGACGATAATGGTAATAATAGTGATAGTAAAATATCTCAGCCTGAAATCTCCAAGCAAGAAGAATCTAAACGCAAAAAATATGCAAATCACAGAGTGTGATCAACTATCCAGAGGCTTTCAATCTTATTCTCTTGTCTTTTCGGTTGAGCACACGCAATGAAATTGCACCCTGGAAAAATTTGAAAGTACAAGCAAAATAATACACCAAAGTTTTAACTTACTTTCATATGAAACGGACAAAATTATGCTTTATAATAACTTCATATTAAATTTACGGTTTGGGGCTAAATAATAAATCTAAAATAGGTAACAACAAACGATTCAAGGCAAGTTAAATTAATGTAACATTCTTTTGAGATATGAGATTCTTATGAGATATAAACATATATGAATTTTAAACGATTTAACACGGCAACAGCTCAGCGGACTGTCAACAGTCAACTGCTCTTAATTTCATATAACCCATTGCCACAACATTGTCAAATTTAAAAATTTCACTCATGATTAGATACATACACATTAAGTACAGCATGCGGTTTTTGCATTGCACATTGGGGTTCAGGCTGAATCATTCAGCTATGTCAATGAATGACAAACTGAAAAAATTAATAACGAAAAACATTTTGGAACGATTTAGAGATGTTTTACATCTTTCAACTTCCCTTTTATAATAATTTTACTTTCAGATTCATTCCAATCTGAAAAGAAAAGTTGGAATTTCGCTCGCAGGTGTGCGGTAGCTCTGATGGTGTCAGTCAGGGAGATTTGTTAAATCTTCTCTTCAACTATTTTTCGTTCCCGCGAACCTAATTAATCCATTTATTACTAGTAATGCGTCCATACAATGCGGTAGTTGCAATAAAATTTATTTACCTTCAACCTTCTAAACCCATCCAGTTTAATGAATCTTGTCATTTTGTGAGAGGAATGTATACTTGAAGCTACTTGAAAGAAAGTGGGCACGGTAGTTGCTTGATACACCTGTAATGCATGTCTTACCATCTTACTTACCATCCTCGTGTAAGGAAAATGTGGTTTTAAAAATTGCATTTGAAAAATATCAAGTTTTTATTGGAACTGAGAAGTGCATACATTTCATTGCCCGAATCAGTGACACAAGACAAGAAAGTCGTGTCGTGTCCTCGAGATAAAAATATGTGACCAGTGACCAGAGTACTTTTTGTTTCGTCTCCTTGTCGTTGGTCTGGTCTAGCCTGTGGTCACTAGCAGCTAAACTGTCAGACAGAAGCTGTGTAATTATCATGAAGAGAAGAGGAGCAGCAAAACTGCAAGAAAAGTCTTATTGAATCGTTGACGTAATAAAATGAAATACACAAGACAATCCTTTTTATTTATTTTAATCGATGAAATTCCTAAAACAAGTGCAAGTTGTGGTAGTAGTGCCACTTTATATAATAAATGTATCACTATCCTGGTGACTTGTGGATTTTTCTCTCAATTCATAAAAGACAACCACAATAAAATGACAAGTGAACCCGATTCAGGTGATGATAGAAAACAAAGATGACGATATGTTGTTGCTGGTGAATGATGACCAGAAGCAAGAAAAATCAAAGTGAAAATTGTATACTCTCGTAGTTGACAGTGAGATGATAATATGGTCAAAAGAGTCTAGTCTAATTAGCTGCATTTGCTACCGAAATGATACAGGTTTTTACTTTTGATACATTCCAGTAGTGGATTTTTTTTATTTTAGATAAAAGTATGTGAAAATGCATTGGACAGATAGCTTTGGGCAAGTGAGTTGAAAAGATTAAATATAGCTAGAACAAAGCAAATGTACTCTGCTACTTATTTCAAAAAAATCTACAAAGCTTGTTTTGGCTCATGTAACATTTTTTTGTAAAATAAACCCCTTCCATGGACGTTAGTAGTCCCTGCACACAAGATTTTGATTGCAGATTCAGAAACTGAAGGAACCGGATAATTTTTGTTGTTTATTGAATGAAAAATTGATATTGTGTACTTGTTAAATGGTATTTGGCGCGGCATGCATGTGCATTTTTATGCGATGCAAAAAACTGATACTACAAAAGGAGATGGATAGATGAAAGAAATCCTTGCATTAAATAATGCAAATGATGTGGAACGCAAGAGGTGATTTTCCAGCACGCTCATCCTTCATTCATTTTAAAAAGGTGTCAGCTTGATCTCAAAAGGGAGATGAGTAGGGCAATGAAGATGAAGGAGAGAAAAAAGTCGATCTATTACTTTTGAACCTGTGCCAATGACGGAGGAGAAAATTGTTATTTCTTATACTTCTGAAAGCTATTATTTTACTATTATTATTTTACTGTTTACTATTACCGTATAACAAAAGGGTGAACAAGTGAAAAATCTGTTTTGCATATGCATGAATGAATTATTTTATTTTCATGTGTTGCAGGACAAAAACCTTTCTTTAAAGGCAATACATCATCCTCGTCTTCGTCAGTTCTTTGGCACATTGCGTGCAAGTGGCACTACTAAAACCGAATATATCTATTAAGTATGTAAATATTAAAAACTTAAGGATGAATGCATAAAAAGGGTATCATGGATGTGCTGGCAGCAGTGCTTGCATGCATCTTTATTATTTGGATGCAAAATCTGTAGTGTTGCAGGTTAAAAAGTGGAAGATGAGGTGGGGATTTGAAGCGAAGTGATTTAGTTTGGAATTTGACTGACAGTTCTATGAGTTATAACTGAAATTACACTTTCACTTTGTCAATGCTGAAATATCTGTAAAACATTAACTATTCATATCATCGAAACGTAAGAAAACATTATTCTTGTTGAACAAAAAGCATTCAGATATTTTTATAAACTTAGAGCTTCCAATCAAATTATGTGCTAAGTAGAATATTCGGGTTTCGGACTTTCAACCCAGGCGTTGGTCTGATGTTTTGCACTTGTTTCGGCAAAACATGACAACACCAATCCAATATTCCATTTACACAGCACGCAATTCCAATGAATCGCAAAACTACAATTACAGCTCCGTGCCCAACGGGTTATCCAATTTGAAAGTTACAAGAGCCAGTGGATCGCGTGCAGTTGTACGTGGTAGCAAAATGACAAACCGGTCATTCATGAAGGTTTTACTTGTCCGTTGCAAAAAGCAAAGATCAATTTTAATTATGTTGAGAAACGAATACCTTCTCCCTTGCTCCTCTTTCATCAAGTCTGAGATAAAAAAAAGTTGAAATCACTGCGTAATGGGTTTCATTGTCTAGCTATTGAGGCTCCCTTTTCTTGGAAACTATTTTACTCATTTGCGGAAATTTTATGTTTCAGTGCTCCGTTTAAATAGCTTATGTTGCAGAGTTTTTTAAACTAAAGATACCACCTTTGCAACAATGGTAGAAGACGCAGAAAATTATATGGTATTGTAGGATATTGTAAGAATGGAACCTTTTATGACGCAGAGAGAAATTCTTAAACTATTTGATTTTTTATCGAGCACTCGCGTGTTTTGGCAAGTTTTTATGTTATATAATGCGTACTGGTGATATGCAGTGTTTCCATCAAATGCATAGGCCTATTAGTGAATGTTGCAGGGTTTTTGAATAAATTTGATAAATAAATTGATGTTTTCGATATGACTGGTCTAGTGGTTAAGTTGGTTTAAATCTTTCTATTGTATATGCATAATATACAGGTGATTAGTTCTACCACCAGCACCGCTGAGATCTTTGTTTATGATATGGTTTTAGGTTACATCACATCTCCCATCAACTCAAATCAAAATCAAATTTAATGTCGATACGCAGAGAAAAAAACAGAGAGAAGGAGGATTAAAATATTCATTATTAGTAAACTGGTGCATTTTAGTGTCGACGCTACTGATGTTGAAGATGATGACTGCTTATAATATGTATTTAAATTCAGACAAGTTTTCCAGCGGGCAGCAGCAGTAGCTCGAGTCTCCTATCGCATTTTGCACGGGATCGCCACGGAGAAAGGCTCGGGCCATTGACCAAACCACTAAAAACGATAAAACTGGATTTTGCAATAAAAATTGATCGAGATCAACCATTTGTGCTGTTGTGGTGCTAGTAGCTGTAGATGTTGTCTTGAAAAATTAAAGTTATAAATTTCAAGAGAATGAATAAAAATCTGTCTAATGCTCATTTCAAAGTCTTGTTTTAAGTATACAAGTGCAACTGCACAACAGCAGGTATTATCATCATCAACAATAACATCGGAAGGTTGTAATTATTGCTACCAAGAGATCCGCAGCTCCTGTGCCACTACTGCTCTTTCACTTTTCTAAAAGTCTCACTGGCACTTACAGTGCGCTGGTGTGGCAAAAGAAAAGATTAAATGATTTTTTTCTACTATTTGGCAGCAGCCAAACAAGATTCAGATGCGCTCCCTCCTTGCTTGTCGAACTAGGTATTTTCTTGCTACCTGTTTCAATTACAATCATCATCATCATGAGGATGGCAGATTCTTAATTGCTCCAGTTTTTTGCGAAATTATATGATACTTGTTGTTCTTTATAGCTGAATACAGATTATTGCTAAGATAATGAAAGAGGGAGCAAAATATAGGAATATGATTTGAGAAGCCAATCAACCAGAAAACATGGTGAGGCAAACATTGGCAAGTTGAAATGAACTAAAATATAGCCAAGTATTTTTTATTTAACTAAATAATCTTAATGTAAACAATGTATAGCATGGTTTAGAAGATTTTAGTACAAATTACAATAAACCGATGTATTATTTTCACTCTATTTAAGTACTAAAATTTAAGTGCAAACTGATTTGCGCATGCGTTTTAAAATCCGAATGCTGGTTTTCCTGCTTACTGACATTTATGCATGTACAATTTGCAATGCATGAGGACTTATTTGTAGAGTCATTTGAAAGAGTTTGTGTTTCTCTCTAGGTTTATGAAAGAAAAAAAATTAATTGAAAATGGGCCCAACTTTGTTACTCGATGTGATTCGATTTCATTGCCAAAAGATTTGGACAGTGCCAATAACACGAATTTACACAAAAATCATTAGCAAATATTTTTTGTGTTCTCTAATACAATGATTTAATAATATCTACAAATGAGCAAAATTAATAAAAATTTGGATGATGCCCGTCGTTCTTTCTACATGTGTATGAAGCATCAATATGTAAAAATATTTAAAGTAATGTACACGCTTTCATTTTCATCAATCGAATTTATCATCCATAAGCATCTTCCGTGCTGCATGACCATAGCTCGTTATTATAATACTTAGTACAATCCTGTTGAAAATAAAAAATTATAAAAAATATCGGACAAGGAGCATATCAAATGTAATAAATTAGACCTTAACAATCGTGACTTGATTACTTGGCTGTTCAAAAGTACTCTACAACTCATAAATACATTCCTATATAGTCTTACTATTTCACCTGGATTACACACTCAATTAATTTATTTAGGACTTCGTCCTATGGAAGGGGTTAAAAAAATATGCTCTTATCAACGAATTTAATGCAAGGATATACTGCCAGAACAATACGTAAGATCATGATTCATCGTAATCATCACGATGAGAATGTGATGTGATGATGATGGTGCTCTTTTGGCCTGCTCTTTGCCTCTTTCTCTCTCAGATCGTGACTCGACAAATGCTGCTGTGTTACACACATCACATTACTGCTGCTTTAAGAAACTGAATCATTGTTATATGCAAAGTTATAGGAACATTTGAAAAAATAAGTGTATATAGAACCCAGAATAAGTAACTTCGTTTTCAAAAACGCTTCCAAATTTATTAGCCTTGATTGTTGCACTGTTTCAGCTCGTGTAAGACAATACAGTAGCAGCATTTTCGGACGACTCTTGGGGCCCCATAACAAACAAGTAACCGCACATGTAAATAAAATTTTTTAAAGATGAGTAGATAGCGAAAGAGCAACTCTTCATGATCAGTTTTTCACTAAATATGTCAAAATCCACTTTTGCTATAAAACTCATGAACGAACCACATAAAATCACGTAATTTTAATCAGATCAAAACTCTCCTCTTCATTTCTCCTTTTCCATCCATCCCATACACGCTTGGATTGTATGTACATATATCTCATTACTTGTTGAGTCTAGGAAAATTTATGTCCATTATACTTTTTTTCATTCTCACTTGCGACAGACTACTTCTTTTTGTGTTTATTATGCTAATCTAGATCCCATTTTCACGAAATAATCATCAATTTTTCTATTTATTTTCCTATAATTTTTGTTAACTTCTATCATTTTTTCGTTACTCCAATAAATTATAATTGTTGTTTCTGAGTAAACAAATAATGAAAACGTGGAGGAACCGCCAGGGTCGATGCAATACTCACGTAGATTGTGGACAGATAATTTGTATTGTGTATGAGATTTCATTGAATGCATTCACATATATATACATATTACTTCAATAGAACCAGCTTCTTTCTCTTAGTGGGCAGTTAAAATATGATCTTGCTCCTTCTATCATCTTACTCTAATATGCATTCTCCTTCATAAACTTCATTTTCATGGATTATATATTTACCTTGATAAATAAACAAGATAGTCTGCGATACAATCTTCATAATTTGCATAATACATAAAAACGCGAGCGAGCATAGAAAGAAAGTAAAAATATGATATTGAGTGTTGACTTTTTAAATGGAAAAAGTAAAAATGCATACCAACTAGCTTGTTATAAAAGCACATTGGCACAATCACATTACGTTACAACACAAATGAAAATACCGTTTCATATTTCATTGCTTGAACACTTGTACCATCCCGTCTGCTGTCGGTTTTAAAATTTTAAATACAATTTTTTTTTAAATTACGCACTCTTTCTCTTATGACCGACGTGGCACATTCAATGTGGAATGTTGCTAGATGATATTGAGAGAGATAAGGGACTCGGGCGTATAACAAGGAAGTAAAGCGACCTGCCTGATTTGACTTTACTCCACAAAGGAAGCTATGAAATGATTAACAAATTAAATGTATGGAGTGGCTGAAAAGTGTGGAAAAGCTGTCAACAATCAACAGGTTGGTTTCAAGAGAGAAAAAAATTCAGTTGATATTGATTGCGAACAATAAAGTTGGCTGCTTGATTGCGAAAATGCAGCCAGAGTACACGCCCATGCAAATTGGTTTTTCTTTTACAACAGATCAATGTTACCAGGCTGTACAACATACAAACGACAAACATCATCAAAGCAAATTGGTATAAACTATCTGTATCATACGATGATATACACTATATGATGGTAAAAACTGAACATTAGACAAAATGGATTTTGCATTTCTGTACAATATTTCAGAGCCATTTGAAGGAAAGGGAACTCTCAAAATCTGATAATAATTAAGAGTTTTTCAAGTGTCAAAAACTAATTTCCCACCTGCTAACCTGACTACTTCAAAGATTGGCAAATGATTATTGTTATGGAATGGATTGACATTATTAATTGTAAAAGTTTGACTGACTTGAGGACAGAAATGATCAAAAAGTAATGCAAATAACATCCAAAACTTTACGAAAAGCAAATATGGTATATCTTAATGGAATTCAGCTCTCAGCGTTACGAAATCGTGATTTACTTAATTACTACATCTTTTACACTCAAAAGCACTGAAAGAAACTCAATGCTTTAAACCGGATTTAATGAATTTGCACAACCCAAGAATACGAGTGTTGGATACAAATTTATGATTTTGTTTGTCGGTTTTTTCTTCACAAAACATTTGTATCGCCGCCTCATACTAGTTCAATACTACAACGTGCATAGTTCATGCACAAGATAGCTTTGTAAAAACAAAACACTTATGTTAAGAATGTTATGATAGTTGCGATTAAGAATTAGATATTGACCATTTGTACTTTTAATTACTCCTTATTGTAAAAACTAAGCATGTCTAAGGGAGGGAGCAAAAGTAAAGCAAATATTTAAGATTCTTTGTGGAACTAAAAGTTGAGGATAACGATATAAGATTTTTGTGAGTCGCCAAATGATATGCGGTACCAGTTTCTTGTACTTTTTGGCCGATTTGTTTGCTCAAGTAGTTCATGAAGATAATCACTGATTTATATGGCACAAGAAAAATTTTACTGAAATTGCTGCACGTCCAACTGATCGGTAGCAGCAAGCAGTAGCAGAAAATGTTCACCTTAACCGTTTTTACATGAGCTTTGCATTGTTTAGCAAACTGCTTTATTTATGCTCGATACAAGGGTTGACAGTAGAGCATAACTGTGAGTATAAAATGGAAAATCTTGTACGAGAGAGCACATTTTTCCAGAGTGGACTCTTTTTTCATGTTCACTTTTTGCCCCTTGGTGGATCCCCAAACAATCATTCTCCGATTTAATAAGGTCATTTGTATTCGGACCGGTGACCAGAGGGAGCATCTTTTTGCTCATGGTAGTAGCAAAGAAACAGCATGATGGAACACAACAATAGTGATGGTGGTGGTGCACACTCATTTCACATCTTTACCTTGTGTTACCCCACCATAATATACACTGAATAATCATCATCAACTATCAAAACTCATCATCATCATGATATGCCACTTTAGTTGAAATAACCACTTACTTACTACATAGATATTAAAAAATATATGACTCTAGAATTACTTTAAAAACTCAATCCAGTCCACGTCTTTCCATTTTACAATTATTGGTTGATAATGCAAAACAATAGACTACAATAGATATGTAAATTGTACCAAATACATCACGACAATGATATTTAAGAAAGCATTCGCATCTTGAAGAAAGTGAAAAGTAAAGGCAGGTACTGTTAATTTATGGTAAAAAATTTGACAGAAAGTCAGTTGCAGTTCAGCAAAACTGAATTGAGAAAACCTTCATTTTAGTTGAATAATTTTTGGGTATGTTTATCAGTATTTGTTTTCTGTTACATTTCAAACTCCAAATAGTGTTACTTGTTTATAAAGGGTTAAACGTGACTTGAAACGGGAATAGACAGGGTCCATCGAATTCTATTATCTATGCCGTCTATGAATCTATGAAGTATTCACATTTAAATGGGATCATACTGCACACCGACTTGTGATCCATCAACGTGAACAAAGGATTTGTCATTTTCCATTTGCTCTCGCTTCCAAATTCAGTTTTTATACGGAATGCGAAAACCTGATGTAAATTAAATGAAGAAAGCTCAAACTGGAAAACTCGTCCCACAAAGAGGTAACCATCACTGTTGTAATACACTTGTAATGAACAACAAGCAAAGCGGCAAAATTAGAATTCCGAACAGCTTTCCACATGCAGATGAAATGCAATAATATAATATTAACTTTCAGTTAGCTTGGTCGGTTTGTTGGTTTGGTTAACAAGGGGTAAAATAAGAGTACTCATTACCATCACCCTTTTCGTAACATGAATGTTAATTCAAAATGTTTTAGACATGAAAGCGCTCATATAGCATACCATGAAGTTTTCATGCGATATTCAATTCAATTTCTCGTTCTCAGACTTTCCAACATTTATGTCGCTTCTGCTTCTGTTTTCTTTTAAGTATTCACCAATCGACCCTGTAGGTCAGCTTTTGCGATTAATTATTTCATGTATCTTAGTCTTTAACCGCTGCACTCATATAATACACAGCATACCTACATAGGATCGTTCGTTTAGATACAGGGTTGCTGATAGTACACTTTCTGTATTTTTTTCACTCAAACTTTGCCGTTCCGCGATTATCATCATTCCTCCCATCGTTTCTATTATGAATACGAGATGAGTTATTAGTAAAAAAGCCAGAGGAATTGGTGGAAAGTTTGTAAGAAAATGAATTTTCACATTAGTTTTTCATTTTTCACAAAGTTTAAAATTAATTTTCATTCCTTTTGCCAGTTCCCTTCACTATTCTTGAGTTTCGTTGTATGCACCTTCAATGCAATATGTTTTATGTGTGACGCATACAATGTTTGACATCATGATGGGCTTAACAGCTCACAAAATACCTTCCATCATTCTTCTCCATCACTTTCTAGAATTCGAGGAGTGGTTTCTTCATTTATTATTACGCATCTTTTGGTAGCAAAGCTATCTAATGAAAAGTAAAAAGGAGATGCATTTTTTTCATTCTGACAGTTTTGTAATTGGACAAAACGATGATGATGAGGCGGATTAGGGATGATGGTGATAGCATGTCCAAAAACCTTCATAAATGAGGTTTATACCATCTTGCAACTTAAATGAACTGCAAACTTTTTAAAAATAATGAATTTTGAGGGAACGCATGCATGTTACATGATGAAATAAGTGTACTTGTAAAACTTCCGTTCGACTTTGTGACATATAATAATATTGCATTCTCGATTTTTTATCGTTTTCTGCGAGTATTAGCTCACAATTTCTATTTATCATATCAAAGAATGTGCGTCTACCTTGGATGTATGACTGGAAAACCGACTTGAAGCTCATTAAATTCAATTTTAACATAAAGTTCCAGAAGGTTTCAAAACTATTTTCCTTGTACAAACTATAATACTGTATTTTATTGATTATAGAGACACATGAGTGGAATATACCATACGACCAATCCCTGAAATTCTTCCGAAAGTGTATCACATTATCGCTTATCACTAAAAAAAAATAAAGAAAAAATAAAAGCAGCTTCCTTGTTTTCTTAAGAAAAGGGTAACGTTTGTATCATTCCGTAAGAAGTATGCACGTGTAAGGTATAAAACACTAACATGATGCGGAAGACTTTCCTCATGCATCAAAAAGATTCACGGTGATGTGAAGATAATGCAGCTACTACTAAAGGATCACTTCCCTTCTCAGCATTTTGTTCTGGAACGAGGCAATAAAGAAGTGATCTGGTGGCAGTAATTTTTCCAAACTGTCATGTTTCTTCTAACAACAATGCAAAAGACAACAGAACAACAATGGGTTACACATGGGTTCAACTAAACAGCAAAATTCTAAATTATTTCAAGGAGGAGAGTTATGGATAAAAAATTGGGCAACAGGCAATTAGGAAGCAACATAAAAACAAGTACAGAGACAAGAAAACTTCTCTTCAAGGAAAGAACAAAAAACCACAAAAACCGCAAAAAGATCAATTGAATTGGTTTCAGAGAGATAACATTTTTTTTATTTCTTATGCTGAAGGACACTCTTACTTTCGGATTCGATCATATATCCCTGATAACCTCCATCCCTAATCTAAAGGCCACAAAGCCATAATGCTTGAAAATTCCTGTACAGCTTTGTTCTATTTAAAATAATGATAAAAGTATAAAGATTACCTTTGCTACTACGCTGTACTGAAACCGCATCTTGAATTAAGTTCTTTTATAAACAATCGGGTGCAACAAAGTTGCGAAAGATAACAAAATGACTTGAACGCACAACGACACTACTATGTCTGAACAATTGTCTATACGTTGACGCAAAAGTATGTTCTTTGACTAAGAGAACACGGACAAGCTAGATAAAAACATGCAGGGAAACTGTACAGTATTTTTCATATGAACCAAAAAGGCTACATACATGCACTTTTGTACAAGAGTTGAAAAATATACAACAACGCTGAAAGAAACTATCAGTCAAAACCCAAGAACTTCTTCATTGGCTTCCGTAAGTAAAGGGTAGCATAGTTTAAAAAGTCCGAGAAGGAAGTCAAAAGTCAATATTATGTTATGTTGATTACAGATTGTATAAAACGTCGAAACCATAAGATCGATTATTTGAATGATGGTAGATTTGCGATGAACATGGCTCTCCTGTAAATGAACTTGTAATAGTATAGGGCACAGGTTTCTGTGCGGTATGAATGAAAACGGTTTGGCCACACAGGCGTAATTTCAGGTGTCTGATCAAAGTATGGCAGTAATTGAATTAGATACATATTGGTAGGACAAGTTGTTACTAAAGAAGACCAATATACATTAAACGTTGAGTGTAAGAAAATCCAATAGTGTTCATAGACCAAACGAAGTATTACGATTGGGGGATGATAATATGGGATGTTAAGCGGGCACATAATAATTCTGCCAGTCAATCAATGGGGTTTGTACGTGTGCCCGAGTGTGTGGTCCTCCCTTGTAACTCAAAATTAGTTGACTGTAACTACAAAATTAGTTTCACAAAAAGTGAAGCTGGCTTACCGCAGAGTATTGGTATAATATGTTCTCTACTGCGGTGTAAAATCATGCTGCGTACCTTACTATCCTCTTGCAATCAAGTACACAACTGACAAGAGGATCGTCATTTTTAGTTTACTCAAGGCTTTGCATTTTTTAAATTTGCATAACTCATCTCATCCAATGAATGGTATGTGACAAAAAGATTTCAGATATTAACTATATCACATGTTACTCTTATTAACATGACGGCTACAAGATGTATTATTTTCCAGTACACACCCTTGGCTAAAAGGCTTTCTGCGAACCGAAACCACAAGTTTTAAAGAAACATGAAAAATTTTTGACGAACTGGCAATTGCCTTTGGATGGCGCGAGCAAAGTTCATCGTGATGAAAGTTTAAAGAGGGGTGTTTGCGAGTATATCACCCCTGCAGAATGATTTTATATTACGTTTTTAATACTTTTCAGATTTTTGTGTGAAAACATAAGTTTTAGTCAGCACATGTCAAAATAATTGCTCCGAGTTTAAACTGTTTTTCATAATTTTGATGGACAAACAATGTTTGACGAACAACGTTTGAAAGAAAGGAAATCTTATAGTATATAATGTTAATAACAAAAGAGTTTGTAAAGTGGCTTTATCTCATTGGGAATGGTGTGATATCCTGCTGAGTTTATAATGGTATGGATGTAATCTTATAAACTTCGCTACGTGTGCCCTGTTTGGCTTGGTTGCTGCTCCTTGGAATGAATTAATGTAGAATTTTCTCCATGCATAAAAAACACTATGTGCCTGATGATCGCTATTATCTAGGAGCATATTGCAGCATGACCTTCTCTCCTTCTAGCTTATACGATCAAAGACAAAAAATTAATCTCGTTTGTTTTCGCAGTTTGTTTTAGCTTATAGCACTCGCAATATTTACGAGAGAACATCATACTCCTCACTCATTATACAAGATCAATTTGAATATAGCAAGTCACATGGATCTTGCGTTGGTATAAAATAATTAAAATGTTGAGATACAATGTTTCAACATCACAAACTGTTTTCACTAAATTTTTGTCACGTTTTTTCAGACTAAACTCATTAAAATAGAAACAACTGAAAGTAACGGTACTATCTTTTTACCTTTTCCAGCGGTTCGTAATCATCCACACGTTTGTGACTTACCTTTCCCAACCCAACTTGAATGAAATTTAATACCTCTAAAAATATCCAAGAAAGGAGACTCCACGCACTGAAGTCATCTTCCTAAACACAGTAAGCAGACCACCCTCATTGATTGAATCAATCATTACACCATTACCATCATCACGACAGTCCCACAAACTACAGTTACTGTGCAGTAGTGTTTTAACAGTATAAAAAATAGACAGGTTATTTAGATGATAATACTTCTTTATCAAGCAACTTGGATTTATATGGGGAAAATAGAGTTATTACACATCTGTTAATGGGCAAGCCCATACATCTGCATAAGATGACGGAACTTGGGATTACCACACATAAGTCAAACAGACAACCCTTTCCCAAGGTCAACATAGCGAAGGTCGTTCTTATTATAACGTTGATGCTATACTTTTACCGGTAGTAAGAACAACGGTACTTGACAAATCTACTGAGTGAGTTTCAGTCCATCGCTTCATCCATCATTCCAAACCCCAGCCTGTCATGTAGAAAGTCACCTTAAAAAGTCAAGCATCTCAATTTTCATAGAAAAGTCGTTTTTCCATACTGCACACCAAAGATTATTAAGCCGCTTTACAAGTTTTAACAACAAAAAACTTGTTTAATTACCACAAAAACAACACACATTATTCATTCACTACAATGAGCTCATCGTCGTTCTTTCCTGTTTGAAATCCAGTGCCGTGAAACTATATTCCCAGTAACCTTCGCTCATGAGCCGTGGAAGTAACGGTTCTAGAAATGACCCGTTCTGTTCTGTTTCCCGTATCGTTCGAGTCATTCAATCCTTTTTCATAAAAATTGAATCCAAAGATGATAGTGCTGTTGATCAGATTACATACAAATAATGTTCATTTAATTTAAGATACATGACAGAAATGAAACGTTAACGTGACATATTTTCAAGGAATTGTATGGTTAAGCAAATGAAAGATAAAACAAAATAAAGAGGTGCAAGCTCAATGGTAAAAACAACAAAACATGCGCTGTGAAACTACTAAACCTCGGGCTAAAAAATCCTTACATTTTTGTTTGCCACGGGCGTACTTACAAAACTCATGAAATGTAAAAATGTGTATAATTCAGTCAGGACAGAGCAGTGCAGTGAGAACACTAATCAGATTTTTATTTGAGCATCATTAGTGATACACTATAACTGTGTGCATGAATTAACTTTAAAAATATAATATGCACATCCCTTACATGAACAAATCAACTAAAACGAATTTTATATAAGCAAGCACATGATATTAAAGAAAGTAAATCTTATTTGATTGTCTTTTGCTTATTATTAAACACACAAAATAAATACTGCCTGAAGCACCGACACTACTACCCTCAAGCAAGTTTGTAAAAAAGGAAAAAGGTTGCTCTAATGAAAGGAAAATCCGCTCATGTTTTATTTAGAAAACTGGAAGTACCAAGTTTCACTTTCATAAAATAATGTTTCAGATTTGGATTTTCTTTTATGTGTTGACAAGCTGCATAATAGGGAATAAAGGAGACGGAATCGGAGAGACTGTTGGGCAACTCCTGAAACAAAGTTTACGAGCCTGCAAACGTCCTCTTCTCTGTCTAATTTCATAAGATTAAATCTACCAACAAGCATACTCTCAACATATACTTTTAAAAGTTTTCTTTAGTTTTCAGCTTCAAAAAACATGTCATTTCCTAATTGTTACATTTATTTTTCCTTTAAATGACAAATAAATACGATAAAGTATACTCAAGGAAATAAGGTTCTTGTCTGGGTAAATATTTCTGCAGGAGTAAATTGCAGCACACGAATTCTTCATATTATTGGTTAGAGTTGCCCTACACCATTTTCTTCCAACGAACTCAACAACTTTTGTGTAATTCCCAAAATGAAATCAATTGGAATAATCAAATTAGGAATAGTTGTTACTACTAAAACTGGAGTAATAATTCATTCCAAAAGTTTAAAAACTTGTCTTTAGTGTCCGAAAAAGTATGTTCAACCAAATTCAACTAAATTGCCTTTTCAACTTTCAGCTACTAATCTCGTTTCTAGCCTTAATCTGCCGACAACATTTACTCTGGTAAGGAAACGAATAGGGAATCAATGAAGCGAAAAGCTAGCCCTTGTGATATTCGTTGAATGAGGAAGGGGAAAAACTTGTTGCCTACTTTTTGTCGCCAGCTTGGTGTCCCCAGTCACAGGTAAGGGATAAAAAACAGGAAAGAACAAATTGAAATTTTATTGGTTTCTTTCATAGAAATTCATTCTTCCATACAATACATACTTCTATTGAGCGTTCAGGTGGGCACAAGTGTGTTCTTATGCTAAAGGGATGTATATTGCTTTGTTTATTGCCATTACATTACCCATTATAGAGTTGTATGTTTTCGTTGTTGTACGTCAATTTAGGGCAACCAACTTTTGGAGACCATTTATTTTAATGTTTACTTTCATTACGGATAATTGACATAATCACAGTCATCTCACTGGGACCCTAATGTCAAAGATTTGAAAGGAAGTGTATGATGGAAAAGAGTACACTATATAGTGTATGCTGTAGGTTTAGGTATACAAAGAAAGAAGTACCTATACATAAACATCATTGGAATTGAAAGCACCAAAATGAACATGCTCACTTTGTTTTAGTAAGTTGTACATTTTGTCTCAGGTTTAGTGCAATATTGAATGGCTTATGCAATTGGTAAACGTAAAACTGTAGAATGACCATTCATTTTGCTTTAAATTTCAATATTTGGCGACTTTGGCAAGTAGCACTATGATTATTTGCTGTTTGGAGGAGTGGTGGCTCATCATCAGTAAAGCTCCCTGTGTTTATTATTTTGTTTTTATCATTGAAATTTCTGTAAAGTGCAATGGACCACACACAAAAGGATTTTCTGGATGACTGTGTCGCTCAACGTTGACGTGCTGACAGGAGGAGTCAGCCTGGCACACGGTACGGTTTGATCATGCTCTCGGAGAGGAAGATGTGTTCAAGAATCCTCTTAAAAACAGGAAGTTTTCTCCCTTCTTATGTCTTCCTACTCTGCTATTTTATGCCCTGTGTACTGAACGGTAATACTGGTAATGGTAGTAGAGAAGAATGGATTAAGCGGTGACGGTGCGATATGCTTATAAGCTAACAAGTATAAAACCGGATTTTCAGCTTTTTTCGTCGTGACAAGTTTGGGAAAACAACTTAAGCCGCCATAAAGCACACTCCATTGCACCTTGTGCGAGTGGGGTTGAATGAAATAAAGTGACATCTTACTCTTCAAGACTCAAGATTTTATATCGGATACAAGCTCATAATTACCTTTTATTGCTTTCATATTAACTATATAGATACTTGACATGTTGACGATGTGACAAATCTACAACTTTTACACGAAGCCAAACGCTTGACATATTAAACATGCTATGTAATGAAATGGGAAAACTGATAAAGAAAAACAAATATTCTAAATGCTAGTAAAAGAGAAAAAAGTAACGAGTGGCAGGTGAAATTCGATACAATATTACAAAGGATGTTAATCCATTATACATGCATACGACACGACCACGACTCAGTTTTAGCTACCGGTGTAAGTTTATGTGGTTGGCTGAATAAAAGAACTGGAACTAAAACTTGCTTAAGCGTTGATGATGAAGTCATCCCATATCTCGCCTTTTCGACATGGCCACCTTCAATAATTATACGGGTCGAACCAAGCGTGCATTTTAGAATAGATTGTGTGTTTACAGGCAATTTTCAAAAACCATAGGGGTAGGTCATGAGCTTATAATATGCGCCATATGAGAAACCAATATTACTTGTTGCGTGACTGGTGAGAAGTAGTTATAAGTAGAAACACATCAGAGCCAAGATCATAAGACGCAATTTTGTTCTTACTTTCATCCGGAGGATTTCCAAACTATCATGCTGGTCGTATAGTAAGTATTTCTTGTATTTGTCTTGCCAAGTGGGTACTCCATTTTTCTTCCAAATCTTGCAAATTTTCAAGAATTACTTCTATTACTAGAAACATGACTCTGTTCTTGAACCTCATCTGATGTTTCTAAGTCCAAATTGAATTGCAACATAATCAACAAAAAGGTGATCATCATTGTCACTGTCTATGAAAGAAACACAGAAAGATTGAAACGATTACAGGTTGACAACTCTGAATAAGTACAATTTGAATCTTAGTAGTAACTTTTACATTGCCGATGAACTTGTAGTTAATTACAAAGAATTCTGACCCTCTCACTCCCATTTGTTCTTCTGACATTTCCAGGTAGCAAACAAATGCTGGAGTCCAGAACGCATGCCGATGAATGGTCGATTCTTCAATGAATTTTGTTGTAATTTTAGAGTTTCCCTGATGGTCCAAAACAATAGCTCTGCATTTTAGAATCTATCCATTGATAACAATATACAGTGTGTTCCCTTATTCATGTCTCAGTTTTATGAGATATGTGTATAATTTAAAAGTTCAGGATTTTGGATATCATACCGTACTATGAGCATCCAGTGCGACACAAAACGTCCCAATGTTGTGAAAAATACAAGCAAAGTTGAGCGCTTTCAACGCTACGTCTGTTACTACGAACATGGTAATGAATGCTTCGACAAAGAATGACACAGAAAATGTAAACCATCCAAGAACTATTAATGAGACTGATTTGCATCTCCATCTTTAAATATAAGTCTGAAATCTGTTGACAATTCATAATGTTGCTTTCCAAACTAAAAATGACTAAATATGTCTTTGCGATTTCTCGCACCGATAACGCTGCAATTAAGACAATGATATCCGAAAACACGCGGTATAGCATGACGATGACATGTTCCATTGCCATTGCCGTGTAACCAATGAACTGAAGAGTTGACCCGGAAATCAGCTCCGTGCCATTTAGATTAGCGTCAGAGCGCATGCGTAACGACCACAAAGTAGATGCAAGGTAGCTCTGACGATGTTTCTCTTCCTGCAGCTTTTGTGTTACGATAATTAGTGAGACGATGTACTTCGTTAAAGGAATTAAGGATATCATAATGAGCACCCCCACTGATTTAAAATTAATTAGACCTCCTCGTACTTTGAAGCACTGATGCAAGCGTCTGTAAGCCTTTGTTTTCAACCAACATGTGCAGAGAAAGGTCACAACAAGACCAATGTTCGCAAGTGATCCAATTAAAAGAAAGAGTTTATGTGATTCCTTACGTAGATTGATAGTAAGACAGGAACAAAGCATAAGAGTGTTTTGGGTCAACATGATAGCATGCAAAGTAGTAGTAAACATCTAATAAAGTAAACAACATTATTGCAAAAAGATAGTTTTAATTAAGATTACGAATTGTACTAAAAGCTAATTAACAAGTCTTACCTTCTGTACAAACACGGAATGAACATTTACGAATTTTCCGATAGCAGAACTTGTTTTGATGTGTATGGACACGTCATCAATTATGCGAAACGGTAGTATGAAAAGAGAAAACATAAGATTCTCAAAAATTGTAAAGAATCTAGGAAAAACGAAGGAGTCAGGGTCAAAAGATGAAGTTTCAATTTTAATTGGGGAATTTTTCATGGTAAAATAAAGTTGACAGTCTGGCTTTATAGTATTTCTGCATGGATAATATAATGGATCTGTTCTATTTACGCTATGGACAGCGATCCGTAAATTAAGGAATCTCTATATTCATGGTCTTTGAAAATATTATTATCTACTTCTAAAACATTGTAATGGAACTAATTCCAACACTGATTTTAGTGTTAACAGCTAAAAAAAGTCTTAGATGCCAAGTATGTGTATATTTTGGGTTTCAAAATGCGGGCATTGAAGTATTGAAATCGATATTTAATATTTAGTCGAACAGAGTGTGCTTTAATAAGTAAGCGGTCTAACTTCCATTAGCTAATTAGATAATCAAGCAAAGTGTAAATTATTTAAAACTGTAAAGCTTAGAAGCACTGATAGTCGCAAATTTCAAATTTATGCCTACAGTCTGGTTGAAGTACTCGGTTGTAAGATGTTTAGGTGTAAGTAAACTTTAGACTTGGACTTAGAATAGACATAAAAAGAATCGGGTAAGTATACATAATTTAAAATTCAAAAACAACTGACACAATTCGTAATGCTGAAAATATAACACGGTGATTATGATGAAACACTTATTCCCTTAAAATGCAATTAAAATATGTACGCAATAATGTCATCATTTCAGCAGTAAACAATATAATACACCAATTAGTTTTTAACATGTTTGCATAAAGAAAAGCTATTCAATGGATTGCTATTAAATGTTTTATGCTTTACATAGTCGGGGTTTCAACTTTGCTTATTTCTAGATCTTGAAGTCGATGTCGCGGACTTGTCCAAATTATAGAATTTCGTTAACAGGGAAAGTAAGTTTAAAATTTTCCAATGCAATACATATTTTATTTTCAATTAATGCACCATAGACAAGGAAAAACGTTTAAGTAAGAAAGTTCTTACGGTAAAATGTTATTGAATACATTTCATTGTTATTTATTGCTTAAATACTTTCACTTGAGTGGGTGATTATCCATTTACTTTCTCTCATTATACGCTCAACCAAGTAATTGATTATAGCTCGTTCAGGTAGTTCGAAAATTTGGCATGCGTGTAGGCATCTTTTTAACCAAGGGAAAACACTTCCGAATTTATTTATGAGCTAACTTGCGGAGGAGTAGACCATTGGAGTCAATTTTCCAATTCGCTATCAATGTATCAAAGTTGACGGCAAGTCTGACAGCATAAAAAATTTCATTTTCATTCTGATGTTGCATACCTTGCTTGGGCACGATTTATGACATAACGCATAATATGTGTACTATGTTACTACTACCAAATGAAAGTTGTAATTATAGAGTGAAGAAGACAAGTGCATTGGAATATTGTGCTTATTACTTGTGCCATGGTTCTGTTTAGTTTTAAATGGATGGGTGCTCCTGCTGTATTAGCTTATAGAAAGACATTAAATGTGGCAAAGTTCTTTGTTTCCTGTTGCCGTCTGTAGCCGCAGATGAGTAATAACAATAGCGTGTTGCAAATGGAAAAATGGAATGGGTTGGGTTATCATTATTTTATGATCTTCACATTCATTGATTATTTTAATAACTCCATTTTGATAATTGGTTGTTCCTGTCTCGCACGTATATTTTGCTTGTTTTAGGAACAAACAAACGGTATTCTCTCGCAGAAACAGCACACAAAAATGTATGTTACTTACTTGTTACTTTTGCTTCACCCTCCCCACACATAAATTGGAATTGGCGATACAACCTGGAAAATTCAAGGCAAAAACCTACAAATATACAAAATAAGCTACACCACAAAATGCCATCCGAATATTCCGAATATCATGCATACGCGCATTTCTGTGTACTAACGTACGTAACATAATGAAATGAAAACAAAGGATGAGCCGGTGTGGAGAAAATATTATATAAATGAAAATAAAACCACCATGCATGCAGTAAACTATGTGGTAGAGTATTGTGTGGTTCGGGTTCGGGCATCACGTAAAAGTTAACAGAATGCTATGATGATACTGTTTACGAAACTTGTCAGCCAAACATTTTCCATGTTTATATGTGCATTTCTATGTCATAGTTTTGCTGACAGGGAGTGAGACGAAGAGAGAACAGAAATTTTAGTGTTAATCGATTCCTTGCTTTGACGAAATATTTATTTGTATATAATTTTATAGCAACAAATAATCGCTTATTTTGTGCGTACTGGTATAATATTAGTTTGTGTGTAACTTGCTAAATGTCAGTAATAAAGTGGTGGTTGTGAAAGTCGAAATTCTCTTATAGAGTATTGGTTAGAATGAAGAATAACTTTGGAAAAATCTCGCCAGTAAAGTTTTCATGTAATTGCGGAAACGAAGTGAAAACGAATAGTATGGTGCTGCCAAAATGAGTTTCTGCATTACAATCCAATTTGCTGGTTTAACAATTGCTATTATTGATTTGGTATGTAGAACTACCATACATGGTTATTGAGACACCAAAATTTAACTGTTTGTAAATCTCATCCTTTCAAGTATTTTAAACGACTTATTTTTTTGTATGAAATAATTGCATATATAGTGCTTCAACTTTGCTGGGATATTCCTTTCTTGTGCTGTGTGGGTGTACCAGGCGTGTTTTCGAATCAAATGCAGAATTCCAGTGACGGAGGCGATTGCGAAAAAAATTCACGAGCAGTATTCAAAGTCCGAAGTGCAAGATGAAAAGGAACTCGTTGCGACAAGTAAATCAAAAATCGAATGTTAATTAAGAAATAAATGATTTGGCTTAACATTTTATCGTCATTAAATTCTATTACAGTTGAATCTGAATTCTGGTCTCTACTCTTGTTCATTTTGCTATGCTTGAATCAAGTAGTTTTCAACTCTGTGCTGATACATGGAATACGCAAGGTTTGATCGAACTCATTTTAATTATGGGTTTAATGTTTTTGAATGCATTAATTAAAGCTTTCTAAAATTTCTATCTTTCATCTAAATAGAATGATATTCAAAAGGTAAAAGTTTGGCTAGTATTCAAAGCATGCATCGTCGTCGTCGGGATTTTTCTGATCCTGACTCAGGACTCAGTTGGACAAGGCGTCAGTCGTCAGATCTCAGAAATCCTGTATGTTTTTCTTACTCTCTTTTTCATGTGTATAATATTCATTCTATATGACATAATGCATCGAAACCGACATCGTCATCGAGCTAGAACTAGCAGACTTATATCTACTACTCCCCCTAGTAATACTATCTAAACTGTTGCTAAAATTCTTAGTTTCTATCAACATAATGAGCAGAGCTTACTTTTGTACAATATGCAGCAACATTTTGTTAAATAAATTTATAAGCCAAGTAAGATGGTAGCATTTAGAGTTTGTACCAAAAGTATAATAAAACGGAAAGTATCACATTAAGTTCATGCAATGGACTTTAAATTAGATTATAAGTATGAATAATAGAATCATGAATGCATTTTATATTACTTCACAACAGCGCGTCATATTTCCTCTTCTTCGCTTTCCTTCCCCGTATAAATAAAATATTACTTATCTAGTTGCATGTTTGAATACAACATAAAACGAAACCAGTATTTGTCAGGGCAAAATGTAAGGGGCAATCTTGTATGAGCAAAATAATTAAATCATGAAAGCATAGATCGACATCATGGGAGTTTTGGATTCCACAAAATTTCGTTCCTACTGCCATTGCGTGACCTAAAAATAACATACCAAAAGCAGTGGTTGGTTCTAGTTCTAGTGTACACATCTATTATTCCTATTTTACTAATCGTACTTTCCATACTCGCATACCTATAATTTAAAATTTTCAGTTCCAGATAACAAAGTAAACCGGATGCCGTGTCATATTCAATTTTGCATTGTCATTTTTATTAGTTCCTCTCATTCACTCCTATTGACGAATTGAATGAAAAATCGTAATTCTTCTGGGATAAACTGTAACTTTAGTCAAAAGACAAATACATAGTGTCACTACGGCAAGCTAGGTTAATGGTAGTTGGCATTCATCCAACTTTGAACAGAGTGCAAAGTTCAGTAATAACAATACGCGGTATGAATTGGTAATCTACATTTTTGAATACACAATGAAGTTCAAAAACTCACCGTTTTTATTCATTTTAAAAGTTTAGAAAATCAGAGTTTACTAAAGTGGTTATTGTACATTTTCCCACAAATATCTCAAGTTTTTTTTTTAATCTAAAAAGATCATATCTTCCTTCATCAGTAAAACCAATTTACTTCAAGCAAAAATATGGCAAATTTTAATCCTTGTTGCTGCCTATCCTTAAAAATAGGTTCACTATTGATTGCCATCTTGGAAATAGTAAGGATTTCTCACAAAAACTAGATATCATGAAAAAACAACAAGTTGCGAATATTTATGGGTGGTATTTTGGTTAGGTATTGAACCTTGTAGTAACGGGATTTACAACAGCCACGATTATAACTCTTGCTTCAATACATACAGAGCAGAACAATGTCTCAATGCAACAGGTAAAAGAAAAGGTTCAACGAGCTCATCCGGAAATGCGGGACGAGGAACCAGAAGCAATTTGTAAGCTGGAGAAAAGTAATTTGAGACGATATGAAAAAAACCAAAGCTCAATTTATAAACGGAGGGATTTTTATGTTTTCTAGTTGAAATGCTTTATATTGTACTTGGACTGACTTGCGTATTGTGTGTTTTCCAAGTAATTTTTGCTTCTGTACTGATACATGGTATTAGACAGGTAAATTCCGATACCACAATGTTTGATTATTTAAATATTATGTCATGCATACTTTTCACTTCCATCTTTCTATACGCTTAAATTAATTCGCAGGAACGTTTACGACTTTTAAAGTCATGGATTATCTTCAAAGCATCCTGCATTGTTTTTAGTGTAATTTTTACAATTGCGGTTGCAATCACCCAAGAAAGGAGCAAGACATATGGAGAGATTTCAATGGATGTTATTTCAATATTGCTTGGACAATACTTCCTTTTTGTTGTGTACCAACTCTACAGAGAAATTTGGACCAATTCACAAAACCAACAACGACCTAGACCTATGAACAAGTCGCCTGGATCAAAATATGAATATTATGGATAACTTTCTTAATACTAAAAAATACTTTTTCATGTTTGCTATAAATTTTGTATACTCAATAATGAGGCAATACTTGTCTTTAAACTTCTCCCTTCGTGGACCGCACTTCTTTCACATATATGAAATGGCAGTAAGATAAGCATCCACTATGACAAATATAAAATGACGAGCAGATTTTTAAAATGCGGGGTGCGTTTTTATTTAACGTAAATATTATGTTATTCATATCAAACTAAGAAAAATCATTTCCTATCAGAGAAAATATAATGATTTTTATCTGATGATAAAAGTAATGCATTTTATTACTAATTCTACACAATGTTTAACAAAGTTTTATCCTAATTTGCTTTTTAGTGCTCTTGCATCTACGGTTGCGAATTTTTTTATTCCTTTTTTGCTTTTGATGCCGTTATCTGTTCATGCATGTCGATAAATAACGGTAACCGTTAAAGACCAAACTTTGAAATTTCGACATATGAATACTTATAATGAAAATAAGCATAAAATCAGAAGTAAATGCTAAGATTTTCTCGACGTATCATGGTTGAAAGATTAGTTTATATTTTTAGACGAAATTAGGAGGAATTCATGTTTTCGCAATACTACATATCCACAGCATATATTACAATAGCCATCTCTGCTATGTGCGAAAAAAGACATTAACAAGGAGTGCTATTTTCTAATACTTGAAGATTAGAATGCATCATAGATTGATATTCGTATAATCTAATCATGTTTATTAAATAGACCGGACAGATTGGTTAGGTGCATTTGTCACTAGTGCCTTTGGCTAGGCAAAAGTTGTCGAAATAGACATGCTCATCCCTCAAGGCGCTGGATTCTCCCAAGCTTCTATAGATTCCCCATTTTGGACGAATAAATTCTGTACTGTCCCTCCACAGATCAATATTGTTATTTGTGACTGTCATCAAGTGCTGTCCATTATCAGTCCTGGTTAAAACTAAGGAGTACTTCCCATTTCTGGAATAGGTAAGCTCTTCCACAGCATGAACCCACTTTCCAGCAAACTTGGATAGATCGTCCTGTTGGAGCACCCTAGCATTTCCATCACGTCCTGTGTAGATCACCTCTAGTATATTTGAAGATCCTCTTTTCCTTGGTGTGATAGTTATTAGGGGTAAAGAGTCATCTCCGCCTTTTGCTTTGATCTGGTGAATATGAGTAAACTTTGTGGAAGCTTGAAACTGGGAATTGAGACGAAAGTTCCAAGACAGGGTTACTGTTTCACCTTCATAACCTTTCAAACTGGCGGGTGAAGGATCGTAGGTCTTGATTTCTACTCTTTGGCGGTCAAAATTGATGCATCGGTCGTTATCTTGATTTACATGCGCGTGAAACGCAAACACTGGTCTATTTAATTCCATATCTGTTCTCTGTGTGATGTGGGGCCCATATCCAGTATGCGCACAATCTGGTACTTCATATGCAGTTCCTCCAAGTACTGAATTCAGTAGACTATAAGTGTTATCTGTGCGACCGTCAGCCCGTAACCAAGTCTTGCAGTTGCCGGAGGGAATCAAAGTGACAACTACACATGTTGCCAAAAAGTAAAATTTCCACATTTTGCTATGAAACTTGAAATCTGCCAATGCTATGTTATGAGTTATTAATCACTACCTGACTCAGGACTGTCAATTATATCGGTTTATATATGATGGGAGCAGATTAATCCTACCTGGTACACCCATTAATCGTAATGATTGATGAATTAATACATGATAATGATAAGTGACAATAAGTAGTAAATTAATTGCCCAAATGTGTTACAAAAATAGTCTATTTACATTTTAAAGCTTGCATCAGTGAATGTATTATTCTCATATAACTGTTTTCCCCATTATTCATGATATGAGTTTTAATGCACATTGCTATAACTTATGAAACTAACTTATCAAATGAAAGATAAGGATCAGTTCATTTTTCACAAATTACTAATGAATTTTTCGGTAAACTGGACTACGCCGAAAGTGGACATACACGACAACTAATCCCATCTATTGTTTTAAAATTAAGCCGCGATAGGAGGTAAAAATAAAAGACTGAAATACGCTGAGGTGACTACGCCGACTGCTCTGCATAATTCGGAGATCTAGTATGTCTAGGCAAATTAACCGAAAATTTAAAGCATACTTACAGCAAGC